>JAJOOO010079677.1:0-49782 GCA_029582685.1 Solanum piurae
TGATCTACGACCACGATCTACGGAGCGTCAATAGACCTACGGTCCGTAGATCATCTCCGTAGATGCCCTTTTCTGCATTTCTTTCAGCTGTCTCTTTAATTCCGCGCCTGAACATCTTTCCTGCAAAACATGATAAAGACACATAAAAAGCCATACAAACAGGCCCTAGACACACACAACTTGTAAGTGAATTGTATTAGAAATACCGTAAACCCACGGTATATCAAATAACAGCACTAGGTTTATGAGGAACGTAAGGCGAGTTCCAATATTTTCTTTTATTTTGCTCTCAGTAATGATTATTTTTATCCAAAATGTGATACTTCCGTTAGCTATTCCATCAAGAACTTAGTTCTCTGTCGTTATCTACAACCAACTTAACTTCCAGGTTATATTTTCTTAGTTTCTTCACTTTTGGGCATCACAGTACTCCTCGAACGTATTTGTACTGTCTTCTATGTTTCTTTATATTGCTGGGCTTAACTTTTTATTCTTCATGGTTTGAGTATATTCACAAGAACACAAATGACAATAAGCAACATCAATTTGATGTTAGGAGTTCAAATATTCTACTTGGATCTAGAGAAGTGATAACCTTTCTTGGTTCTACAGAAACTTAGGAGATTGAAGCTTTTATGATGTCATTACAAAAAAGAAAAGATTGAAGTTGTTGTGATGGAAGAAGCAAATTCTCATATAAGGAGATGGGAGGACCTTAATATTGATATGCTGGTGAAGATATTACAGTCCTTCGACCTTTTCCAGTTTGTCCTTCTTGGCAATCGGCTTGTTCTGACCAACGACTCTGGAAAATGCTGGACTTGTCAGTAATGCAGTCAAATTTCATCAGAATTTCAATAGCAAGTGAAAAATTGATCTGCATCCTAAAGATTTGCTTGAACCTTAGTCATGGAAACATACTGACATTGATCTTCCATTACAATTTGTAAGTTGACAACAATCAGTGGACTTATACTGCCAAGAGGTATTCCCCGGATAAACTTTAGTCTTTCTATAGTATTGTACCTTAAATCAAGAAACTGTATAGCAAGCATCAGGCATTTGAGATAATTTGTACAACTTATTAAATCTCCTCAATCTTTTTCAAGTGTCCACGGCTTAAACACCTTGTTATGCCTGCTTGGGAAAAATTAGAAAAGCAAACAATATGCAGTAATTTTCATGAATGGAAATATCTTAAATCACTGACGATGCCTAGTATAGAAGAACCTGCATATGTCATCGAGAAAATTGGAAGGAGTTGCAAAAAAATTTCTGAGCTTAAGATTATGACTCTCTGCGATATACTGTTTGCATCTGCACTGGTCTCATTTCTTCCAAACTTGAAAGTGTTGAGTGTGAGGTGTACAGAGTTATCTAACCCTGCTTTGGTTATTCTCTTGGAGGGGTTAAAAAAGTTGAAAGTGCTCAACATATCGCATTGCATAATTACTGAATACCTTTCTCCACCCGCACCAATGAAAATTCTAACCGAGCTTGATGAATCCATTCTGAAAAAACATCTAGGTTAGACAAATTCCTAACCTGCATGAGTAATTCGTGCATCATGTGCCAGCGCACTAGAAATGATGAAGGGTTCATGAGGTGGTATAAGTATGCAGACCTCTGGAAAGTGGATGAGGTGAAGTCTCTTGCAATTTGAAAACTTTAAGAATATTTTTCTTCATTCGTTGAAGGTGCAGTATAATGTGTAAAACTTGTGTGTATGAAACACAATTAAACCTTGATTTTATGTATTTGTTATCTATTTATGTATGTATGTATTGGCAAGTGTTGTTGACAAGCATTTGGGAGTATAAAGTAATATTTTTTGAAAGCACTTTTCGAAAAAAACCACATTGCCAAAATAAGCTAGATTTTAGAAATTTGGCCAAATATGTTATTATTCTTCTACATCATTTTGCGAGTTTTGTACATAAATTTCCTGGATAAGATGACATGTTATGTGAGCATCACACTTAAAAATCTCTTTTAAAGAGTTTCATGTGACATTATATGTGAATTTTTACTTTTTACTTTTAAGTAATTAATTATGAACTTTTTATAGGTGCGTACTAGCTGTGTATATATAGTGTTTGTGAAGATTAGGATATAAGGAACAACTTTCGTGAAGGAACTACAGTCTTTTGAGTGTTCATTGGAAAGGGATGTTAAGGCTATTCCCTTCGTTTGACATGTTTCCTTAGAACTTGGGAGTGATATAATAGGGTAGTTAATGTTGGTGATCTTGTAGATGTAATTGTGAGTGATTGGCTGATTGAGTGGTTATAAACCCTCATTTTAGGGACTCATAATCTGTTAAGAACGACTTGAAAATTATTCATATATATTATTTATAGCTAAATTGCTTGCCTTTAGCCTATTCAATTGTTTGTTGTCTCCCTTGGAGCTATTGTGGCTAGTTATTGAGCTATGAATTGCCTATGGGCTATGATGTTGTGTAATAGGACTATGCTATTGCCAAAGAGGGAAATGTGTTGTCCATGGAGCTATATGTATGCCAAAGAGTGTTATGTGTTGCCTACGGGGCTATTTTGATGTGAAAGAGGGCTATGTGTTGCCTACAGGGCTATGTTGATGCAAAAGAGGGCTATGTGCAACCCACAGAGCTATGATATTGCCTAAGAGGGCTATGCGCTGCCTACAGGGATATATTGTTGCCAAAAAGGGCTATGTTACTTCTTACAAAGACAAGGGGATACCGATAGGGGTATGTAGATTGATTTGGCACCTTCTAGGCTTATGTGGGCCTAAGCAGGTGGTATGTTGTTTGTACCTACCAAGCTTATGAGGGCTTGGTTAGGTTGTTGTTTGATCATTTTTGTATTTTTAGATTCAGTAGTGGGTTAGGATGCTTATCTAAATTTTGATTTCCTTACGTGATTGGTTTTGGTATATTATGATACTTGCTCATTTAGTCTATTTCCTTTCATACTCTGTACATTATTTTGTACTGACGCCCCATTGCCTGGGGGGTGCTACATTCATGCATGCAGGTCCCGATGGACGACCTAGTAGACCTCCTCAACAGTAGGATTGACTTCTATCCGATTGGCTAGCCCCTATCCTCCGGAGCTGCTAGAGTTGGGAGGTTTGTTAGCTTTTGTTGTATATATCTTTATGGGTAGGCTCGGGCCCTGTCCCGCCAATCTTTACTACTCTTAGAGGATTGCAGACTAGTGTGTGATATGTATAGTTACGTTATGTCCATGCTGGCCTAGTTTGTTGGTTTGCTGAAGCTTGTGAGCTGTTTGATGTATTGTCTTGATATATACCTGCTTTTAGTTTTGGTATAGATATCATGGTGGCCTCGACGACCCAATTAGGAATTTTGTGCTAGATGGCTATTTATTTATATGAACTCTTGGGAGTAGCTGTTTCTTTTATAGATCTATTGACAGGGGCCTTACCGGCCGAGGGCTTAGTTTTAAGCTGAGAAATAATTGTTTGTTTTCTTGATTGTGTGTGGCTGCTATGCGCTAGTAGCAAATGGTTCAGCAGGGTCAGCTTGGGCCTGCGTTTTGGCATTAGGAGCCAGTTGCTCCCCTTGAGTTTGGGGTGTGATGTTGCTCCCCAATATACACGCAAGTATACGTGGTCGCGCAAGTAATATAGATTCTTTAAGAAACGAGTTATCGTTCCCAAGGACTTATGATCAATTTATATCTAACACTTAATTCTACAAATAAAAGTGAAAAGTAATCGTTTAAGAGATTGTGATGATTGTTAACTATTACTAATTATGCAATAAATAAAAGTAGCCAATTGTGAACGTCTTTAAAATGATGTTCCAAGCAAGTAAAAGACAATTCCAGGGCTGCAGCATGTAGTGAATATCATGTATCATATCATTGGCATAGAACTAATTTTAGTTGTTAAGTTACTGGTTTATAGGGTTAATTATATGAGTCGGGCTATACAACTCTTGTCGTCTACTCCAATTAGCTATCTAACTATATCGTTGAGTGGGAATAAATAGACTAACTGGCGAGCATTTATATTTCATCCTATTTCGTAACCAAGTAAGGTGTTCGTCCGGGCGTTACTCCTGAACACTAATCACCTCAATCAAATGGGTTGACCGAGCTCTCTATATTCTCTGGTCTATCTAACCTCTCCTTTCCCGATTTTAAGATTAGACAATGGATTTATCTTATGGTACGCAAGCATAAAATACTAAAATAAGAATATAGAAGCAACTTATAATGACAACCAATAATTAATTCAAAAAGCCTTTAATAATCGACAATCCATTCGTAGCTATAACCCCATAACTAAGGTGTTTAGCCACTCATGCTATTAGAAAACCACAAAATACAATTGTTCATGCGATTTCCGAAAAATGGAAGAATTAGAAGATCAAAACCTATTACAAACGTGGATACTTGATCTTGCACACCCAATAAAAATCGAACCCTAACAATGGAACCCTAAGGGTCTATTTATAAGAGTTAGAAAAGTTGGAGTAAAAACCTACTACAATTAGGAATACTATTTTAAGATTTTTTTCTTGAAAAAGTCGAGACTTTAATGGCGTGTCGTGCCTCCCATCGCGCCTGGGAAGCAGCTCTGAACTATCCACCTTGGCGCGCCAAGCAGCATGGGTGATTTTTTCCTTTGGCGCGTTGTGTCTCTCAATGCGTCTGCAGAGCGCCTCAGTACTTCAGGTGCTGGCGCGTCGCGCCCAACAGTACGTCTGAAATGCTTCTTTGAATGTTGGCCCTTGGCACCTCGCGCCTAATAGTGCGCCTGACCCTTGGGCCTTCATCCTTGGTCATTTTCTTGCATGTCTTTGCTCATTCTTTCTTCGTTCCAACTCCAATTCCTTCAAGAGTTCCTGAAACATCTAATCATGTGTGTGAGTGCACAATCATCACAAGTTACACCAAAAATCAAGCTAATAACTAAAGATCATTCTTTGATTCGATCAATTCTTGGGCAAATATTGACAACTTAGGCATATAAATATGCCTAAGATCACCACCCCACACTTGGACTTTTGTTTGTCCTCAAACAATCTTTTGACTATCAACTCTTTTTCACAACCCTTGGACTTATCAACCCACCTTAAAATCAACCAAACATTTTAAATCATGATCTTGTCGTTCAAAATGGGTGCAACATTTCACAACATTTACACCAAGTTACAACACATGCTCAAAGAATGACTCTTTTATTATTTTTCCGGGCTAATGCAAACTCATACAAACACATCAATTAGATAATCCTACACATGTCATGAATGCCCTCACTTATTCTTGTTTAGTAAAGCCTTTCACTCATGCAATCACAATATCAATAAGGCCTATTTTTCAAACAATCAACTCACTCTCACAAAAGAAGTTCTTACTTTTCTCAACATACCATAAGCTTGCCCATAGTGTATTCTTACTTTCGCATTGTATTTCTCAGGGAATCAAGAGAACTTTCTTTTTGTTGTAATGTCGGCTTAAGGTAAGGGAGGGAATATTTAGGAATCATTTTAGTGACTACACCTCCCTAATGCACATGTCATTATTTTGCCAACAATCTCCTTCATAGTTTTTTTTTCCTCCTAGTACACATTTCATGACTATTTACCCCCTTTTTGTTGCTCCATCTTTGCCCTTTATTTATTTTTATTTTTTATTATTATTGTTTTTGCACTAGCTGCCATCACTCTAGATTTTAAAGTCCGAGTAAGGTACACATTATCCTTGATAGGACCAGGACCAAGGTTTAGAGCATATTTCTGAAATAGCCATCCTCAATTGAGTTGAGGTGCACATTGTCACTAAGGACCATGGCCAAAACAGAGTTTTTATTTATCCTTTTCTTTTCCACACAATGTAGCATTTCACCCTTTATTATATCAACCAACAATTTTCAACCCTTCTTCTTAACATAGTGCATTAAGGATTTTATTAGGATCATAAGAACTTGGTCTCAAACAAACAGGTTTCGGCTTATCATGTGGCTTATCAACAAACAAGGTTAAAGGCTCAATGGGGCTTCACTAGGGATAATTTCAATGGTAGGCATACAAGTAGAGTCAAGAATTGGCTATTTCAAAGAAACGCCTCAATCACATTCCCTAAGTCATACAAGCTACTACGTCAACACACACAATGCAAGTTCTAGATATCAAGTTAAGCAAGAACCAATCAACTCTCACTACACATGGCATCATGACACATATACGGATATATCAACTAACATGCTCATACAACTTGCATTACGGTATTACTACACAATTAAGCCCATTTTTTTGAGTCAAAACTAAGAACACATGCTTTTTACAAGGTTAACATTCTATTGCACTTTTCCAATTATGACTACCCATGACGTTTGGCTAATTTTTTTGGAAATAGTTTCAAAAGACCAAGGTTGGTTTCTCAATCCTACTCCTCTATGTGACTAATTTTCCCTTAAGACGATCGTCATCCATCCATCATTGGGAACTGTCACTCCTATGACGACTCTAAGACTCAATAAAGCAGTAAACTAGTCCTAGTCGGTTCAAAGGGACTATCCTCAGTAAAAGTACCGAAAACAAATGCTGAGGAACCCAAAATAAAAAATAATTTAATTTTTTAAACTAAAATCTAACACTGGACTCGATAAAGCAGTAAACAGCTATATACAACAGAGACGTATTACCCACCCCACACTTAAAATAAGCACTGTCCTCAGTGCACAATTAAAGCAAAGTATCGAGTTAGGAATACTCCCTCGGGCCTCTAGGCCTCGTCGTCACCGCCATCGAACACCATCAAGGCATTCGCCTCCTTATCCACAACATCATCCACCTCGTCATCCATTGCCTCATCATCAATAGCCTTATCATCATCCGGAGGCTCCAAAAATATGGGACCAGTCCTACTTAAGAACACTGCACTCTCGGTTATGAGGTAGCGCTCCGCCATGATCTCCATCTCCTCATCTGTAACCGGACAACCACCTATCCGCAGCTGCAGTTATACCATACCAAACATTCTTGCCATGACACTTTTATCATGGGCTTGCCTCTCTTGGGCGGACAAGACAGGTCCATGTGATGTGTCCAGCACCTTAGTACGGGTCACATCAACTAACCTACCCGTCAGATCTAGGTGAAAAGCAATAGTCAGGTCTATTGCCTCATCCTCTATACCCTGGGCCCTCAAGAAACGGGTTATCACCCCCCGTAACAAAACTTCCACCTCATATTATTCTGAAATTTCATCATATTTTACCTTAGAATTACCCCAACATTAATGGGCATTCCATTCATCAGCATATAGACCAACACCACCCTATCCCTCGTTACCTCTGTTAGATGTTTCGCAGGTAGCCTCACACTACACACTATCTCTAACCATACCCTAGCAACTTGATTAAAATTAGTAAAGTGGAGGGCATTATGCCTCCTAGTATCCTTTCTACGCTCCCACCTAGCAGTGGACTCTACCCTACATAATGTATGTCAGATATCCCTATAAGGAGGTTTATCCGTCAATGTATTAAAGTCATCAGAATCACAATTCGGGGTCCCCAAAAATTCATTCAATATTCTAGCATTGAACTTCACATCCTTTCCCCTAATAGGAATCATTTTATACTTAGTTTCAGTGAGCCAATTTTCATAGAACTCATGAACTAAAGACAAATTACAATCACCCGG
This sequence comes from Solanum piurae, assembly GCA_029582685.1. Classification (NCBI taxonomy): domain Eukaryota; kingdom Viridiplantae; phylum Streptophyta; class Magnoliopsida; order Solanales; family Solanaceae; genus Solanum; species Solanum piurae. The sequence goes on from JAJOOO010079677.1 coordinate 7,664, forward strand.
GTGATAAAACATAAATCTCAGTCCCAACTCAATAATAGTCAGATAAATAACAGGAAAATGAGATTGCAATCTTACCTCATTGACGTATTCGTCCCCCATATTTTTCGCCTCCTGCTGGCAATCAAACCATTCCCAACCATAGTGCTCCACCGCCTTTTTCCCAACTTTTTGGGTAGGTTCCTAATTTCTGAACCCAGATGCTTTACCTTTCCTACTCCACGTAGAATCCACTACATTCTTAGCCGTAGGATCCATTAAAACCTGTGAAGAAGGAGAAAAAAAGAACAAAAGAAAAAAAATCAAAAATTAGAGGGGGGTCGGGTACGACAAAGATGGGAGAGAAGAAAAGTGAATTTTTTTTAGTAAGTGAGAAAGAAGTTAGTGAAGTGGAATGGTGGAGTAGAAGTATTTATAATGTAGGGTGGAAGAATGAAGAGTTGAAGAAGATGGAAAGGTGTTTGGGAAAAGAGGAGTTGGAGGTGGGTTTTAATGGTGGAATTTGGAGAGAAAGAGATGAAAAAGAAAAAGAGTTTGAGAGAAAGTTGGGGGGTTGGAATGAGAGAGAATGAGGAGAGGAATGGGAGTTTTAGGAATTTAAGGGGAGTGGGTCTGGTTGGATCTGGGTGAAAACCTAAATTTTTTAAAATTCTGGGCAGGGACGAGATGGGGGCACGAAGCACCATGGGTGCGCCTGAAAAAGGCCACAGAACTTTACCCCTTGGCGCGCGCCACTCAGAACGCCAGCCGACAAGGGCCAGGCGCGATGAAGGGGTGAAGCGCCAGTGTCGCACCCCAAATGGCTCTCTGAACTACAAGGCCAGGCGCGGTGCGCCTTTCAGTGTGCCTGACTTCAGTTGTTTTTTTTACTATTACAAACTAAGTTATAAATAATGAAAAAATTTATTAGTTAAAACTAATATTAAAAATGATTCCTATAATCTAAGAATTGAAACTATGCTAAAACAAAGAATAAAAAAAATTCAAAAACGAACTACCTATCTATTACTTGTTGTTCACGGGTTGCCTCCTGTGTAGTACTTGATTTAATGTCGTGGCCTGCCGCAACTTGGATCATTCATCATTTAGCTCAAGAGCCTCCCGATCATGATTTGAATCCTCAACAAAGTAGTGTTTTACCCTTTGCCCATTGACCAAGAATGTTAGGCCAGTCTTTCCTTTAAGTTCCACTGCCCCATGTTGTGTCATTCTTACCATTTAGAAAGGACCAATCCATTTAGACCTTAGTTTTCAGGGGAATAACCTCAATCTAGAATTAAAGAGTAGTACCTTTTCCCCAGAGTGAATGTACGAGTAACTATGTGCTTGTCATGCCACCTCTTCGTCTTTTCTTTGTAAAGCTTGGCATTCTCATATGCGTGGAGCCTAAACTCCTCAAGTTCATGCAGTTGATTTACTCTCTTTTTACTGGCCAGCTCGGGGTCCAAGTTCAAATTCTTAATTACCCAATAAGCTTGGTGTTCTAATTTCGCTGGAAGATGACATGCTTTCCCAAATACTATGTGATAAGGAGAAGTCCCTATGGGTGTCTTATACGCAGTCCTATATGCCCACAACACATCATCTAACTTCTCAGACCAATCTTTCTTCTGTGCATTCACCATTTTCTACAAAATTTGCTTCACCTCTCTATTCGAAACCTCCACTTGGCCACTCGTTTGAGGATGGTAAGCTATAGCAACCTTTTTCCGAATACCATACTTAGCAAGAAGATTTTTAACTAGATGGTTAATGAAATACTTACCCACATCACTTATGATTGCTGTTGGAGTGCCAAAGCGAGTGAAGATGTGCATCTTGATGAACATTATCACCACCCTTGAATAATTTGAAGGAAGAGCGACAACCTCTTTACTCACATAATCCACAACCACAAGAATGTATTGGTTTCCACTAGATGGCTGGAAAGGACCCATGAAGTCAATGCCCTATACATCGAAGATTTCCACCTCCAAAATGTTACTTAACGACATCTCATGTCTTCTTGAAATAGTACCCAACCTTTGCCATTTATCACAACCCTTCACAAAAGCAATAGAATCTTTAAATAATGAGGGCCAAAAGAAACCAGATTGAAGTACCTTATGCACTGTGCGCTCTCCTCCGTGGTGACCTCCATATGGGCTAGCATGACAACTTTCGAGCACTTTGTGAACCTCATACTCCAGAATGCATCTTCTTACTACCCGGTCCACACCTTGCTTGAACAAGAATGGTTCATCCCAGATATAGAACTTAGCGTCATGATTGAGCTTTTTCTTTTGTTGGGTGGTTGCACCCGGAGGATAATCTCCACGTACTATCAAATTCAAAATGTTTGCATACCATGGCACTTGAGAGATATCTAATGCCATCAATTGTTCATCTGGAAACTCTTCCCGAATTTGCTCAACTTCATTCACATGGGAAAAACCCTCCAACCTAGACAAGTGATCAACTATTTGATTTTCAGTACCTTTCCTATCTTTAATATCAAGGTCAAATTCTTGGAGAAGCAATATCCACCGAATCAGCCTTGGTTTAGCATCTTTCTTGTTGAATAGGTACCTAATAGCTGCATGGTCAGTAAAAAAAATCACTTTACTACCTACCAAATATGATATGAACTTGTTGAAAGCGAACACTAGAGCTAGCATCTCCTTCTCAGTCAGTGTGTAATTAGCTTGTGTAGAGTCAAGGGTTTTGCTTGCATAATAGATCAAGTGGAACACTTTATTCTTTCTTTGTCCCAACATTGCACCCACTGCTACGTCGCTTGCATCACACATGAGTTCAAATGGTAGTCCCCAATCAGGAGCAATTAAGATGTGAGCCTCAATTAAGTTCCTCTTCAACATCTCAAAAGCTTTCAAGCACATCTCATCAAAGTCAAACTTCACCTCCTTCTCCAAAAGACTACACATAGGTCTTGCAATCTTGGAAAAATCCTTGATGAATCGCCGGCAGAAACCTGCATGACCAAGAAAACTACGCACCCCTTTTATAGAAATGGGAGTGGGCAATTTTTCAATAACTTCTACCTTGGCCTTATAAATCTCTAAACCCGACTTTGACACCTTGTGACCCAACACTATCCCCTCTCTAACCAAAAAATGACATTGTTCCCAATTTAGCACTAAGTTAGTTTCTTCACATCTAGCAAGTACTTTATCAAGATTCTTGAGACATACCTTAAAAGACGTCCCAAAGACGGAGAAATCATCCATGAACACCTCTACAAAGTCTTCCACCATATCATGAAACATGGCCATCATATACCTTTGAAAAGTCACCGGTGCATTGCAAAGGCCGAATGTCATGCGTTTGAAAGCATATGTACTATAAGGACAAGTGAACGTGGTCTTTTCCTGATCCTCGAGTGCAATCAAGATCTTGTTATAACAAGAATACCCATCTAAGAAACAATAGTACTCCTGCCCTGCTAGTCGGTCAAGCATCTGATCAATGATGGGAACGGGGTAGTGATCTTTCCGGGTGGCATCATTAAGTTTCCGGTAATCCATACAGATTCTCCACCCGGTCACTGTTCTAGTAGGAATCAACTCATTCTTTTTGTTTCTTACCATTGTCATACATCCCTTCTTGGGAACACATTGCACCGGACTTACCCACTTACTATCAGAGATCGAGTACACAATTCCAACATCTAGCCACTTTATCACCTTCTTTCTCACCACTTCTTTCATCAAAGGATTTAGCCGATGTTGATGTTGTGCACTTGGTTTGTGATCCTCTTCCATGTAGATTTTGTGCATACATAACGCCAGACTAATCCCATGAATATCAGACATCTGCCATCCAATCACTTTCTTCGTCCGCTTTAAGATCCTTAATGTTGCATCAACCTATAATTCAGACAACTCTCCAGAAAGTATAACATGCAAAGTTTTATTAGTACCCAAATAAGAATACCTTAGGTGAGCCGATAGAGTTTTTAGTTCCAGCTTGGGAGATTGTTCTATTGATGGCTTTGGTGGGGGCCCTAACTCACGATCTAATGACTCCTCCCGATGCTTACGAGAGTAAACTAGTGCTAGATTCAAACATGTTTCTATCTCTTGAGCCTCAGTATCTCCTTCCACCTCATGACCTACTAACACTCTCTCTAAGGGATCTTCGGGCACAACTACTTACGATTCTACTATTTGATCAACCACAGTAATAGAAGACAACTCTTCATAGATAGAAGGAATTTTTAAAGCATGGTAAACATCGAATCCCTCAACTTTATCATGTGCCCTCATAGTTAATTGACCAGGTGCTACATCAATCAATGACCTACCCGTGGCCAAGAATGGACGTCCCAAAATGAATGGAACTTCAGAATCGGGCACAAAATCTAAGACTACAAAATCCATAGGAAAAATTAATGAACCTACTTGAACTAACACATCTTCTATCACCCCCTCTAGCCTAGCAATGGATCTATCAGCGAGTTGGAGAATAACAGTGGTTCATTTTGGACTACCCAACCGAAGATTTTGATACAATGACAAGGGCATTAGATTTATACTTGCCCCCAAATCATACAACCCGCGGGCATGAACACTTTGCCCAATTGTAATCTGCACAGTAAAACTACCCGGATCTTTTAACTTTTTGGGTAGTCTATTTTGAATTCTAAAGCTGCACTCCTCAGTAAGTGCTACAGTTTCACACTCTGTGAGCCTCTTCTTGCTAGCCACAATGTCCTTCACATAATTAGCATACTTCGGGATACCCTACAAAATGTCTACCAAAGGCAGATTAATGTGAACCTGTTTAAGGAGAGAGAGAAACTTACCGAAGCATTCATCCTCATTCTACTTTTTGAGCCTTTATGGAAATAGAGGTGGTAATTTCTTTTGAGGAACGGGTACCTCAACATTGGAGCTTTTTACTACCTCTTCCACTTTCTTTTCTTTGGTACTTACCTCAGTATCTCTCTTCTATGGAGCTAGTTCCTCTAATTGTAACCCACTTCTACTACTTACCACATGCAGTTGCTTTGGGTTGGGTTCAGTATCACCAGGCAGCCCATCTTGGGGATGCAAGTTCAGAGAATTGGCTACTTGTTTCTCTAAACTCATTTGGGACAGTTGGATGTTTCTAATGTTCTCATCCTGCTTATCTATTCTAGCATTTATTTTGGTCCCTATTTCAGTCATGAGCTTTTGGAGTAGCACTTCATTAGTCATCCCCCCTTTTGATGCAATAGGATTTGCGCCTTGGTTAGGATTTTAGTATTGTTGGCCCGCCCCTTGAGAATGGTATTGGTTAACCCCTTGCACCTGATTTTGGTTTTGGTTCCCACCCCATGAGAAGTTAGGATGGTTTCTCCAACTAGGGTTGTAGGTGTTACCATAATTTTGCTGAACTCCACCCCTTTGCGCATTACCCACATAGTATATAGAATCTGGGTTTGCCTCACATTGCTCAGTTTCATGAGCTCCACTACCACATACCTCACACCAAATTGCTGTCTGTTGTACAATGTTTACCGGTGCATGGTTTAGAGCCATTTATTTAAAATGTAAGGCCATTGTATGTTGCATTGCATCTAATTTGGCATTTATGGCAGTAGTTTGATCTACATCTAAGATCCCCGCGGCCTTTTGGGTTATGGTTCTAGGCATTTCCCCCTCATATCCTGGGTTCCCTTCGGAGAGTCTATCGAGTAAGTCGAACAACTTTTCACATGTTTTAGCTAGGGCCTGTCCACCTGCTGCACTATTTAGAAGTACACGAGCATTATAATCTAAACCCTCAAATAAAATGTGAGCAAGTACCTCATTAGTTTTCTTGTGGTGTGGGCAAGCATTCAACATTTGTTTGAAATGAGTCCATGATTGGTACATGTCATCCCCTTGATTTTGCCTAAAGCATAATATCTCACTCCTCAACCATGCTGTTTTCTTGGATGGAAAGAATCGACTCAAGAACTTTCTTGCTAGGTAATCCCAGGTAGTAATGGAGTTTGGTGGTTCAGTATCTAACCAATGCTTTGCGGCTCCTAACAATGAGTATGAAAACAAAGTCAGCCTCACATAGTCCGATGAGACTCCAGTTGGGATGTATTTATCAGTGATATTTATGAAGTTCCTAAGGTGAATTTGAGGATCCTCGTGACGGAGACCAGTGAATTGCCCATTAGAATGGAGGAGTTGTACAATTCCCTGTTTTAGTTCAAATCTACCCCCCGGTGGAGGTTTCCTAATACTAGATGCCACATTGGCGGTGAGTGGGACTGCCACATCACGGACTTGTCTAGCGGGTACGACAGGGGTACTCCTTAGTTATTCAAGTTCTCTTGGTTGTTCACATTGTCTTGATTATTATCATCATTGTTTCCCCAAACACCTAACCCCAATTCTCCTGGACGTCCTTGATTCATTTTTCTGCACTGGTGTAAAACTCTTTCGGGTTAGTTGTAAGGTTCGACAAGTTCTCCCTTCTGAGCCAGACCTGAAAGTAAAGTGCCTGCAATATACAAGCTAAGATAAAGTAATTACTACCTGAATATTCTAATTGTAGACTTAAGGAGATCAAATATAAATCAATTTCTAAGTTCCCGACAGTGGCACCAAAAACTTGTTGCTCCCCAATATACACGCAAGTATACGTGGTCTCGCAAGTAATATAGATTCTTTAATAAAAAAGTTATCGTTCCCAAGGGACTTATGATCAATTTATATCTAACACTTAATTTTACAAATAAAAGTAAAAGTAATTGTTTAAGAGATTGTGAATGACTTTAAAATGATGTTTTTTAATTGTAGGGTTGCAACATGTAGTGAATTTCATGTATCATATCATCGACTTTGAACTAATTTCATTTGTCAAGTTACTGGTTTAAAGGGTTAATTATATAAATCGGGCTATACACCTCTCATCGCCTACTCCAATTAGCTGTCTAACTACATCGTTGAGCGGGGATAAATAGACTAACTGGCGAGCATTTATATTTCATCCTATTTCGTAACCAAGCAAGGTTTTCGTCCGGGCGTCACTCCTGAACACTAATCACCTCATTCAAATAGGTCGACCGAGCTCTCTATATTCTCTGGTCTATCTAACCTCTCCTCTATCAACTTTAAGATTAGACAATGGATCTATCTTATGGTGGACAAGAATAAAATACTAAAACAAAAATATAGAAGAAACTTGTAATGACAACCAATAATTAATTCAAAAAGCCTTTAATAATACTTAATCCATTCGTAGCTACAGCCCCAGAACTAAGACGTTTAGCCACTCATGCTATTAGAAAACCAAAAAATACAATTGTTCATGCGATTTCTGGAAAATAAAAGAATTAGAAAATCAAAAACTATTACAAACATGGATACTTGCTCTTACACACCCAATAAAAGTCGAACCCTAACAATGGATCCCTAAAGGTCTATTTATAAGAGTTAGAAAATCAGAGTCAAAACCTACTACAATTAGGAATCGTATTTTAAGATTTTTTTCTTGAAAAAGTTGGGACATTAATGGTGTGTCGCGCCTCCCATCGCGCCTGGAAAGCAGCTCTAAACTATCCACCTTGGCGTGCTTCGTCTGACAGAGCGCCTAGCAGCATGGGTGATTTTTCCCTTTGGCTCGTCGGGTCTCTCAGCGCGCCTGCAAAGCGCCTCAATACTTCAGGTGATGGCACATCATGCCAAACAGTACGCCTAAAATGCTTCTCTGAATGTTGGCCCTTGGTACCTCGCGCCTAACAGTGCACCTGCCCCTTGGGCCTTCATACTTAGTCATTTTCTTGCATGTCTTTGCTCATTCTTTCTTCGTTCCAACTCCAATTCCTTCGAGAGTTCCTGAAACTTCTAATCATGTTTGTGAGTGCACAATCATCAGAAGTTACACCAAAAATCAAGCTAATAACTAAAGATCATTCTTTGATTCAGTCAATTCTTGGGCAAATATTGACAACTTAGGCATATAAATATGCCTTAGATCACGTGACAAACTTGGTATCAGAGCAACATCATATCCTAGGAAGTCTGCAAGCCGTGTCTAGTAGAGTCTTGCTTATAAATGTGTTGTGCACCACTTTTGATAAGCAAGAAGCTACCAGGCATGTTAGAATGACTATCCTTGTTTTGCTCACCTCGTGTTATAGAGCGGTGTCTTAAGGGTTGAGGTTTCTGGCTTATATTTGATACTTGTATGCAGATAGAGATGGCTGACACCAGACAGACCACTGCTAGCCAGGGGCTAGATATAGCTACAGGTGAGGGTACCGGCAAGGTACCATAAGTGGAGGTAGCCCATTGTGAGACCCAGGGGGAGACATCTTCCCAGCCCCCTATAGCTTCTCCACCGTTTCAAGAGCTTCCGAGGGCTACAGGACTTTCGACTCCACCAGGAGTACCACCTCTAGTTCCTCCTATTCCATCTGATCAGGATTTCAAGATTGCAGCATGTATGTTAGCACAGTTAGTAGATGCATAGCGCCAAACAGTTGCACCAGATGTTGTCGGACCTTTTCAAGGGCTGATGTTTGCATAATCAAGACACAACTTCCGATGCAAGTGTCTACGATCGTACAATAGTTTAGTAACCCAACCAAGGGTTAGGGTCGAGTCCCAAGGGAGTGAGCGTGAAAATTAGTGGTTAAGTGTGAAAATGCTAAAGCGAATCGTAACTAAACATATTAACGAGTAGAAACATTATAAATTTAAGGGGGGACACAAGAGTGTCAATTAACAATGGAGGTTTTTGTCACAAGTAAGTAAAAACAACAAAATAAACATTTAAAATTTTGGGTTGCCTCCCAAGAAGCGCCTTATTTAACGTCGTGGCTCGACGCGAGTCCTTACTCACTCCCCATTGGTTGGGTTGGCCCTAGTGTTACTAGGTAACCCCAATAGTTCGTTTGAGTGAAGAGGAGGCACCGCATAATTCAAGTGTGTCTTGATCAGCTGGATTGATCTAGAGTGAGAGCCAACAATTTGATTCAACACTTCAATACTCTCTTTCATCTCTTCGAACATTCGATCTTGTTTGGTGATCTTTTGGAGAATGATTTGGAGTGTGTCCTCGACTTGATTGTTCTCCCGGTCTCTAAACTGCTTCCTATCGTCAGGAGGTATGCACCTCCCTTGACTCCTACACTGGTTTTCCACCTCTGTTATTTTGGTGGACAACTCGTTCAGCTGAGTTACCAGTGCGGTTAACTCGAAGTCCCTTTTGACTTCTTGGCTCATCTCAGTCGAGTTGTCACCATTTCCACCAGCCATGCTTAGGGCACCTACCTACATCAACAAATTCAAGGGAAAACAAAATTAAAAATAAAGTTAGTAAACTATGATTACCAAAAGCAAAATTCGTGTAAAACCACAAACTTTCATGTAACACCACTCCCCGGCAGCGGCCTTATTTTGATATTTGCGTAATCAAGACACAACTTCCGATGCAAGTGTCTACGATTGTATAATAGTTTAGTAACCCAACCAAGGGTTGGGATCGTCCCAAGAGAGTGGTTTTGAGAATTTATAGAAAAATAAAAAATTAGTTCTAATTAGTCGTAGCTAAAGACATTATCGATTAAAAACATTGTAAATTAAAGGGGGAGGGGGACACAAAAGTGTCAATTAATAATGGGGGTTTTGTCACTAGTAAGTAAGTAAAAATAGCAAAATAAACAAGGGTTTCTAAATAATGAGAGGGGATCCTTGGGATGTAACGGGAATACGGGTTAATCTAGATTATTAGGTACATGCTTCCAATAGAAGATTCATAGAGTAATTATGACTAGGCTAGACTTTAAGGGGGATAAGCTCTCTCTCGAGCAACTTACCCCGTTTCAAGCGCGTTCCTCCCGAACACCCACTTGACGCATGAAGACCAACCTACGCCTTAACTCACTCACTCTCTCAAGATGAGTGTGTGGATATGGGACTAGGGTTCACTCTCTCGACCTCGTGTTGACCCACTCACACTGGCCATCAATTTAGTGGTCTTAGTTTTACGACCTCTCTCTCGAGCAAGCCAGAAACACATAAATAAACTTGTATTTGCAACTACAAATTCATTAGATTCATCCACAACCACTAAAAAAATCACAATTAAACTACAAATAAACTATCAGCAAGCAAGACCCAACAATTATCTTAACCCATATTCGCTAAATCACACCCCAAGAATTGGGGTTTTTAGCCACACATCAAGAGATAAAAATTTATACCTAAATGAGCTTGCATTCAAATGGGTATGAAGATTTAAGTCTTTTTACAGGCCAAGAATGAAGAATTCAAGAGACCCAACTGTAAATCTTGAAGATGAAACCCTCTTCTTCTTCAAGTCTCCAAAAACCCTCTCAAGCTTAGAGCAAAAATAAAAAAGTACTAAAAATATACTAATTGTTTGATTCTATGTGAAAATTATAATAATGGTTCCTCCTTTAAAACTAAAACTCTAACTAGTATTTATAGTTTTCACAGATTTGTGCTGCAGTGGATCGTTCGATGTCGTTAGTCAGAATCACCGATAAACTCGGTGATTCACCCTTTGGTGTAGTTCGTCGCCGTCTTGCACCAACCTTCTGCATCGTTGTGCTCTGTTTCATTGGGCGACATAGTACTTCTTCACGGAACTACTCAGCGATACGCCGACTGCTCCCTTTCTCCGCCGACTTGATCCTTTCCTTCAGGGTTCAGCACACTGGAATAAAAGGTGAAGTGAGACCCTTCAGAGCCTCACAAAGTGGACTCAGAGATCCTCAGGCCTTCATTTCTTTGTTCTTTTCTGCCTTTTCGTTCCTTTTTGCGACGTAGTGTCCATGCTTTCCGTCAAACTTTAAATACCTAAAACTTAAGGGTTTTCATCAGATATTGAGATAAAATAAGCATTTAATGACACAAATTCTATTAAAATATATCCCTAAATGAGTCCAATTTATGGACTCATCAATGGCTCAAAAGTTCGAGAGTTCATGAATTTCTTGCCTTGAATCCTCCACAATTTATAGTGACAGATCACAAGAGGACCATCAGCACTTTATTGATTATCTTCATAGAATCTTTAGAGTCATGCATGCCTCAGCGACTGAGTCAGTTGAGTTAGCAGCATTTCGATTGTGGGATGTTGCATTATTGTGGTACGAAAGTTGGGAGAGATGTAGGGGAAAAGATGCATCTCTACCCACTTGGGATAGCTTTACATAAGCTTTCATAGATCACTTATTGCCTCGAGATATTAGGGATGGCTGGGTGGACAAGTTTCTGAACCTCCGACAGGGCAGCATGAGTGTCCGAGTGTACGGGCTGAGATTTGAATCATTTGCTAGATATGCACCAATATTTGTTGATACGATGCATAATATGGTGCGTAGATTTATGGGAGGGCTCGACTCAGACTATGTCGATGCTTGTTCTACTGCTGCACTAAATTATAATATGGATATCTCGCGAATTCAGGTCTTTGCACAAGGCATAGAAGATCACCGACATCTACAATATATGAGTGAGAGGGTCAAGAGAGAGAGACAGAAGAGGGCTAGGCCCACTGGTTCACATGGAGATTTTCAAGGTGGTCCCAGACTCCGATATTTTATTAGACCACCTAGACCTCCACCACAACAGTTCCAAGGTTGTAGATTTGATCGTCAGGGACAGTCAGGCCCAAATGAGGGTTCACGAGCATCAGGCTCTTAGCAGGAGAGGAATTTAGGCCAGGATAGGACAACCCCGCTGCGTTGCGCTACTTGCGGTAGGATGCATTTTGGGAGGTGCAGAAAGGGTTCCATAGGTTGTTATTCTTGTGGACAGGAGGGCATGGGCGGAGAAATTTCTCGACCATAGGTCAGGGTAGTATAGGTCAGTCGACTAGGTTAGTAGTAGGTTCCTCTTCATCAACACAGTATATAGAGTGTGGACCCCAAGCTTCAGCAGAAAGAGGTAGATGCGGAGGCAGAGAGGGAGCATCTAGTTATGTTAGTGGAAAAAACCGTACATATTCATTTGCCGGCCGACATGACTCAGATTCATCACAAGAAATTGTGAAAGGTACATTGATTGTTTGCTCCCATTGTGTTTATGCTTTGATAGATCCTGGATCTACTCTGTCCTATGTTACTCCATTTATTGCGAGGAAGTTATGTATAGTAGCAGAGTAATTAGATCGACCCTTTATTGTATCTACACCAGTTGGTGAGTCTATTATTGCTAGGATAGTCTATCAAGGTTGGACGGTAGAAATTATCAACCGTCAGACCTCTGTAGACCTTGTAGTGTTAGAGATGGTCATGGACTGGTTAGCGTCTTGTTATGCTAATGTTGAGTGCCGACCAAGATTGTTAGATTCTACTTTCCAAGAGAGGCAGTTCAGGAATGGAAAGGTGATACAACAACGTCAAAAGGTAGGTTTATTTCCTATCTTAAGGCGAGGAGGATGATTACTAAGGGTTGTATTTATCATCTTGTTCACGTTCATGATATAGCTACAGAACCACCGAATTTTCAGTCTATTCAAGTAGTAAATGAGTTTCTAGATGTATTTCCAGACGAGGTCCCTGCTATCCCTCCAGAACGGGAAATTGATTTTGCTATCGATATGCTACCAGGTACACAACCCATATATATCACTTTTATAGAATTGCTCCTTCTGAGCTAAAGGAGTTGAATGATCAGCTGAAAGACTTACTGGATAAATGCTTTATTAGGCCTAGTGCTTCATCATAGGGTGAATGCGTCAGTGTTATTCCTAATGAAGAAAGATGGCTCACTAAAAATGTGTATTGCTTACCGACAGCTGAATAAGGCGACTATAAAGAATAAGTATCCCCTTCTGAGGATCGATGACTTATTTGATCAGTTACAAGGTGCTGAGTGCTTCTCAAAGATTTATTTAAGATCAGGGTACCACCAGATACAAGTTCGGGAGAAAGACGTTCCAAAGACAACTTTTAGAACCAGATATGGACACTTTGAGTTCTTGGTAATGTCTTTTGGATTAACTAATGCCCCAGCAGTGTTCATGGACCTGTGAATAGTATATTCAGGTCGTGTCTAAACTTGTTTGTGATTGTATTTATTGATGATATTTTGGTGTATTCACATTCAAAATCTGAACATATAAATCATCTGCGAGCAGCCCTTCAGGTTCTTCGAGATCGAGAACTTTATGCAAAATTCTCTAACTGTGAGTTCTGGTTGGAATCTGTAGCTTTCTTAGGCTATATTGTATCAGATGCAGGCATTGCAGTTGATACATAAAATATTGAAGTCGTAAAGACTTGGTCCAGACCCATGACTCTGACTGAGGTTCGTAGTTTCTTAGGGTTAGCTGGGTACTGCAGAAAGTTTGTAGAGGGGTTTTCTTCACTTTCAGCATCATTAACTAAGCTGACTTAAAAAGCAGCTAAGTTCAAGTGGACTGAGGCTTGCGAGCATAGGTTCCAGGAGCTGAAGGACTTGTTAATATCAGCACCAGTTCTAGCATTGCCAGATAGTTCAGAAGGCTATGCGGTGTACTGTGGTGCTTCTGGTGTTGGGTTGGGATGTGTTTTAATGCAACATGGTAATGTTATCACATATGCTTCAAGGTAGTTGAGAAAGAATGAGAAGAACTATCCGACCAACGATTTAGAGTTGGCTGCAGCTGTGCATGCGTTAAAGATCTGGAGACATTATTTGTATGGCCTTCATGTTAACATCTTTACAGATCATAAAAGCCTTCAATATATATTTAGACAGAAGGAGTTAAATCTGTGACAATGTCGATGGCTTGAGTTACTGAAAGACTACGACCTGGATATTTTATATCATCCAAGAAAGGCGAATATGGTAGCCGATGCCCTCAGTCAAAGATCTACGGGTAGTTTATCCTATTTAGGTGTTACGAAGCGTGATCTAGCGCAAGAGCTTCATCAGTTAGCTAGCTTGGGAGTCAGATTATTAGATGCAGAAGATAGTGGGGTAACAATTCAGGACACAGCCGTATCGTCTCTAGTTGTACAAATAAAATCACGGTAACAAGAGGATCCTAGCTTAGAGCAGCCTAGAACCAAGGCTCAGGATCAACAGTCTTTAGCAATTGATATAGCAGGAGATGGAGTCCTTAGATATAGTGGTCGATTATGTGTTCCGAATGTTGCAGGGCTTCGACATCGGATTATGAAAGAGGCACATCATTCTAGTTATTCTATTCACCCTGGTTCGACGAAGATGTACCATGATATTAAGGAGATCTATTGGTGGCACGGGATGAAGAAGGACGTTGCTGAGTTTGTGGCACAACACCCTAACTACCTACAGGTGAAGGTCGAGCACCAAAAGCCCATTGGGATAGTTCAGGAGATAGCCATTCCTTTGTGGAAGTGGGAAGCAATTAATATGGATTTTATTACAGGGTTACCCCGATTGCATCGTAAGTTTGACTCTATATGGGTAATTGTTGATAGACTAACAAAATCAGCCCACTTCTTACCAGTCAGGACTACTTTTAAGGCCGAAGACTATGCAGGGTTCTATATTAGAGAGATTGTTAGGCTACACGGTGTCCCAATATCTATTATCTCTGATAGAGGAGCACAATTTACCGCCAACTTCTGGAAGTCCTTCCAGAAAGGACTGGGGACACAGGTTAATCTTAGTACGGCCTTTCACCCTCAGATAGATGGCCAGGCTGAGCACACAATTTTGACACTCGAGGATATGTTACGGGCGTGTGCACTAGACTTCAAGGGAAGTTGGGATGACTACTTGCCTCTTATTGAGTTAGCATACAATAATAATTATCATTCCAGCATCGGGATAACACCTTATGAGGCTTTGTATGGGTGAAAATGTAGGTCCCCATTGGATGGTTTAAGGTAGGTGAGTCAGAGTTGATTGGACTCGACTTAGTACACCAGACAGTAGAGCAGGTTAAGCTCATTCGAGAGAGGTTGCTAACAGCTCAAAGCCGATAGAAGTCATACTCAGATGTGCAACGAATGAACTTAGAGTTTTGTGTTGATGACTGGGTATTCTTAAAAGTCTCTCCTATGAAGGGTATTATGATATTTGGAAAAAAAGGCAAACTTAGTCTAAGATTCATTGGGCCATACCGAATCCTTCGGATGGTAGGACGGGTGACTTATGAGTTATAATTGCCTTCGGGGCTAGAATCTGTTCATTCAGTTTTTCATGTATCGATGCTAAGAAAGTGCGTAAGAGACCGTTCTCGGATTATTCCAGTTGAGAATGTTCATATCACAGAGGAGTAGTCCTACGAGGAAACTCCAATTGCCATATTAGATCGGCAGGTCCGTAAATTGAGTACCAAAGAGGTGGCTTCGGTTAAAGTATTGTGGAGAAACAAGAATAGAGAAGAGGTGACCTGGGAAGCTGAGGATGGCATGAGGTCCAAATATCCTCACTTGTTTCATACCCCAGGGTGATGGCATATCAGTTTATATCAGTGCAGTGAGGTTAGATACTACTCTGTTTTTTTATATTGTTCCTTATTAGTATTGTTGTTGTGGTTGTATATTTGCTCTCACTCTTATTGCGGAGCTATAGTGCTTAGCTATTTATGTCATCATGTGAGACGCCTAGGTTAGAATTTGTGCGTTTCATGTTCCTGGATAGTAGCATTTACAAAGGATACTCTGCCTAAATTTTGGAAAATCCTAAGGACTTAACCGCATGACTCAGTTTTTTTTCATTCGAGGACGAATGTTTCTAAGGGGGGGAGGATGTAACACCTCGACTTTTCAAAACGTCTAAATTAACTCGTATCTTCGTTGAAAGACAAGGAGGGTAGGTAATAAATTAAGAATGATGTGGTATGTCATATTTTAAGTGTTAAAGGATTGATTTTCAAGTTTTGAAGTTAGGTAAGTGGCAAAATAAAAGTTGGCAAAAGTTATCGTAAGTTCCTTTTCAAAGATTTCTCTAAAATTTGGGTCAAATGTCTTGGATGTTTTCTCCAAATATCTAAAGATCTAGAAGTAATATCACCCATTAAATCGAAGGCCTACGAGTCTAGTTTCCAACGCACTAAATCCCGTATTCAGCCGACATTGGAGTAAAAAGTTATGAGGGCTTTACTACGGACTGCCGGGGCAAAATCTGGGTTGGGTAAAAAATGTGGTATGTCGGCTTACTCAACGTTTTAAGCCATGAAAACATTTATTTTCACTTCCAAACCAGAAAGAAAACTTAAGAGAGGGTTCATATGGAGTTCTTGCATGATGAAGGTTAGTTTTTGACAATTTCTACCATTAAAGGTTGCCCCGTGCCTAGAAACGCGATCTCTACACATGGCAATCATTTTTCCCTTCTATTAGCTACGTTTGGAGCTAGTTTTTGCAGATATAATTTTGTAGTTATTGGTGTTTCTTCAAGGTATCATCTCGAGACTCTTTTATGATTGTTTTTATGAATTTCTACGGACATTTCGATAAGTTGGGGCAATATGGCAAATCTGCCGATTTAAGATTAATTATGAACTGTTTATAGGTGCGTAGCAGCTGTGTATATATAATTTTTTGTGAAGCTTAGGACATAAGGAATAACTTTCGTGATGGAACTACGGTCTTTTGAGCGTTCATTGGAAAGGTATGTTAACGCTATTCCCTTCGTTCGGCATGTTTCCTTAGAGCTTGGGAGTGATATAATAGGGTAGTTAATGTTGGTGATCTTGTAGATGTAATTGTGAGTGGTTATAAACCCTCATTTTAGGGACTCATAATTTGTTAAGAATGACCCTAAGTTAGGAACGACTTGGAGATTATTCATATATATTGTTTATAGCTAAATTGCTCGCCTTTAGCCTATTCAATTGTTTGTTGTCGCCCTTGGGGCTATTGTGGTTAGTTGTTGAACTATCAACTACCTATAGGGGGTATGATGTTGTCTAATAGGACTATGTTATTGCCAAAGAGGGCTATGTGTTGCCCACAGGGCTATATTGATGCCAAAGAGTGTTATGTGTTTCCTACGGAGCTATTTTGACGCCCAAGAGGGCTATGTGTTGCCTACAGGGCTATGTTGATGCAAAAGAGGGCTATGTGCAGCCCACAGAGCTATGATGTTGCCTAAGAGGGAAATGCGCTGCCTACGGGGCTATATCGTTGCCAAAAAGGGCTATGTGACTTCTTACAAAGACAAGGGGCAACCGATAGGGGTATGTAGATTGATTTGGCACCTTCTAGGCTTATGGTGGCTTGATGACACCTAATTTTGGACGTCCACAATACAAATTGATCATCGAGCTTCTTAAATTCCAAACGATTTCAAATAATTGACTTTATCAAATTCAAAAAAAAAAATTAGTTATTTTTAAATAGTTGTCACTTTTTATAATTTTTAGATAATATATATGTTTTACATAATTATGTATATTATTAGTATATTTTATGATTATTCGAAAACCATCTCAAAAATATTTGGTTAATTATTTTAGTTATACAATAGTTTAAAATTTAAATTATTTAGTTTATATTTAAGTTAACTATTTTATTTCGTTAAGTTTAAGAAGCTCGTTAATTAATCTTGTTTAAATTCGTCTTGATTAAGATTTGGCCGAATTTAACTAATTAGCTCAATTTGGTTATATTCTTAAATTCAATAGACCAATTGCAATTCACTTGGACCTATTCCTAATTCTTCAGCCCGCAATTCTAGTTTCTATTTGATTCCACCAGCCCACCCGTTCAACCGACCCGGCCCAATTTCTAGTCCAAAGAAGACCCCAAAAATGACTTCAACGTTCCCAAGCAATCAACGCACACAAGCGGCGTTAACAGTAGCAGCTTCCAACGTTCACAACGATCACGCAGTAACAAGCAAACAGCTTCAAGCGAGACAGAACAGTAGACGATGAGTTCACGGAAAATTCACAGTGAAGAACGAGTACAATCCAATACTCAGTACTCGTTGTTGTCTTCCTCATTAACCTCGACAATCCGTACGTGGGCAGTGCTAGGTGGAAAAATCTCCTTCCTCGAGCATCCTTTCTCCAAAATCAGGCGTCTCTCCTCAACAATCCGTTGCAAATTTGTTGAATTTGGTACTATTGCTAGCCGTTTGAGGCTTATCTCCCAAGGAGATTCGAATTTCGAATTTGATTTTACCCGTTTTGCCCTCATGTTCTCCCCGCTAAATCAACCCTATTCTTCATCTACTTAAGATCGTTTTGTCTTTATTTTTGGGGTTGGGGTTAGCTTACAGAGAGTTGGGAAATAGAGGGGTTATTTTCTTTTATTGATAGGCAGAAAACAGAGAAAGGGTTGAGTTTTTTATTCTTCTTTAGACTTTACCTCTAAGAAAAACAACATATAAAGAACACACAGTAATAGACTTGAGAGGGGAAAGTTCCGAGTTCTGGTTTTCTTTTCTGAAACTCTCATCGAAGCTTCTTCATCGGAATCTTTTAGTGCTGGTGGAATCGTCTTCAACAGCTCGAGTTCAGTTCGCTTCCCCAAGAAAGGTAACTTCACTTCCTTTTGTATTCTATCCCAATGTTGTGTGTTGTATGTTCCATGCTTGGTGTAGAATCTGATGTTAAATGTACTTGGTTCCTAGTTTTAGTGCTTTCTTTATCGTTTCCTTTTTTGTGAATTTCTGGGCTGTAACATGAATCTCATTGATTAAGTCTCTTCGGCATTATGTTGATAGATCAGCTGGTTCGATGTTGTATGTGTACAGCTAGCTGGATCTCAGCTTCGTTTTGTTTGATATGATTTGGGATCATTTAATTTCGACTTCTAATGCATTAGCTATATAGTTCAGTTTCCTCATTGTTTACTCATTGTCTTGGGTCTCTTTTCTGTTGTTTGATTCATCGTTATAAACTCTCACCAATGCTAGCGTAATCTCATAGTATTTATCTATGTTCTTGCTCGACTTGAACACTGTCCATTTAGCTCTAATTCCTCTTAACTTTAAGCATGTTTTCAACAGTTGTGAAGTAATACATAGTTCCTATACTTACTTTAGTAATCACTGGCTCATTTCTTTCTTCCTTTCATATGCTTAATCCAATGTTATAAGCGGTTAAAGCCTATTGGAGCCTTGGGGGTTCAGAGATTGCTTTTCTTCGAATATGTATTTCGTTCTCTTTAAGTTTGCGATATATAAGGCATTTGCTTGGCATGAACTTTGCAATTTAGATTGGGTTGATGGGTTGTGTTATCTAGAAAAGATATGCTTTCAAGTTAAAATCAGATTAGTAGTTATTGCTTGCCTTAATGTGTTCCATGTCTTTCAAGTGTTGGAATTTGTCAAATCTTTTGTTTTCCCAATAACTCATTTATGCCTCCATGAGATTGTGTCAACCAGATGTTACCTTTTCCATTTCTTTTAAGTTAAAGATTAGGTGATCCTGGTTTCAATTTTGTGTTTTTCCCTTTTATTGTTTCATTTTTGCTTCATGATTTAAATTGTTTGTTGTTCATATAAGTCAGAATCTGCTAAGTTGTGTTGGTAAATTAGATATTGTTGTATGTGAACTCATTTTTTTTATTTGCGAAATATGCTATCTCTCTTTGTGATTATTTTTGGTTCAAAGGTCGAATCCTCGTAATTGTGTCAAGTGTAGTATATGTTCTCATTTTAGTACTTAGCTGAAACTGATTTGTTTACACCAAGTGTTCATGGTTACAAATTTCTTACAAACATTGTATATGTGTTCCCTATTGTGGTAGTTGTGTTAATAAATGAAATGAGCTTATTTTAGCAATTTGATGGTGTATTACTGTGTGAGTAATTTTTCTTGATTTGGGAAAATGGTTGGTCTAGTTACATGCTAGAAATCAGTAAGCATCATTTGGTAGATTTTTTTTTTTTATAAAATGGTCTTGTTCTTTGAATGTCCTTGACAAGTTTCTTGTGTTATGTGTGTTTACTTAAAAATCTTAGATGTTGCCTAAGAGTTTTGTTTACTGTGACAATTGGGTGTTTAATGTGTCTTGCTTATTTTAAATTAATATGTTAGAATTGGGCTCTCATCCTAAAAATAAAATAAAATAGTCCATGTGATTAGTTTACATCTAGTTCATTGTCGTGTAATTGTTATCTTTCAACGTATAATCAAATAATGCATGTTTGTTTCCCTTTTAAAAATGACTCTAAAATCTCATTATGTCACTTCTCTTTGTTCCATTTTATTTTTTAGAAGCCAATAGTTAGTCAGTTATTAATTTTTCCCTAATTTTATTTTATTTTCTAATCCTTATCATCTTTATTGTATGAGCTCTCTCGGATTGAGTCATTTGGACTCCACATGTTCTTCCCTTGTATTTCGAGAGAGTCGTGAAGGCTCAAATTCCACCTTTATTGAGTCTACCAGCTCATAGAAATCGAAGAACATGTCTCAAATATTGGCGTACAAGTGTTTGGAGCTGATATATGAAAACGTATGCACTAGTATACACCTAGTGTCTGCGAAAACGGGGAAATGGGACTAAAGGCCCCGAATTTTGATTTTGTATTTTGTTACTTTGGGCCTAAGCCCATTTGTCTTGCGTATTACTATTTTGCTAATTTAGAACAGGTGGAAAATTGGTCAAAAATCCCAAAGAAATCATTTCTGCTTTTAATGCTAGTTGTTAGGAAAGGTGCTTAATGGGCCAAAGGCCCAAAACATAAATTAGGCCCAAGTACAGGCCCAGGCGGACAGAACCAGACTTGGGCCCAAATATTTCTTCCCTTTATTTCCTTGTTTATTTGTTATTGTGTTTTATTTGTTTAATTAATTTTAAGGTTCTTCTCTAATTCAATTCCCCAAAAGATGAACCAAATAAAAAACAATTCTAATTTATTTTACTTGACTTTAAAATATCTAGTTCTTAAGTAATATCCTTATATTATCTCTCTTTCCCTTTAAAAATATTTTCAAGTGTTAAGTGTTATCTCTTCAAACAGAGTTTGCTTTTATTTTAAAAAAACAATTAGCCAAATAGTTAATAATCTGATAACCGCACATTAGCGGGCATTTCGGGTGCTTTCAAACCCTTCCCAAAATGCTAATATGAACCCCAAACCCCCCTTATTATTTTCAATCGATTTCTATTTTAATCTTTTGAAAAAATAGTTTTCTTAATTTTCCTTTAAAAATTAAGTGGCGACTCTTAAAATTAGTCGTGATCCATTTTTAATTAAACCAGAATGACGACTCTGTTGGGGACTTGAATGGGTTCTAACCTTAAAATTAACTTATTTGGCTATTTGTCTAAATTGTTTGCTTGTTTCAATTCTTGTAAATTATGAATTGTTGCATTCATGGCATTTTCCTATATGTATGTATAGTATATTAAAGAATGGTTTTACGGAATCGCAGCCGAAATATTTTATACTCAACCCTTTTCAGAATGATCGACAATTTATTGGTTCGTCATGCATCCAATGGTTGTCGTGAGTTCCATCCTAAGTTGTCCACTTGGGTTCCCGGTCTTACAAAAGTCACTCTTAGTCAACTAGCGTAGAGCGAAAGCAAATTCCAATTTCTAGCGCATTTTGAACTAAGTCGACCCAACACCTAAGGCGTGTTGGGCCCATTAGAAGCCCATATTGTGTCTATTTGGCCCATTTGCCAATAAAAAGACAATCATACTTATGTATTTAAATTTGAAAGATGTATATGTTGTTTAGCAAACCATTGTCTCTTGGGGTTGGGAGTTTAGTTGTTTGTTCGAGTCAAAGAAGGATCAAATTACCATTGCATCTGAAGATGTTGGCATTCAGAGATGGCAAGAAGCTCAAGAACGAAGGACCTTTCATGGAAGCTTAGTTTAAGATTGTACCCCTGCGTGGGATTGATTTATTTGTATCACTTTTCCCCTATTATGTATCCCTATTCAGTTTATTCATAAAATTTGTATAAAATTGACTTTTGGGGAAATGGAATGTTTCAAATGACGTATACATCCCTCAAATCGCTAGGCCTACCTTTGGCACAAAAGGGTCACAAATCTATTTAGAACACGCAATAACTGTTTATGTGTTATAACTGCTTGTGTGAATATGTTGCTTTATTTGAAGATATTCTAGCTCAATTCTCTGTGAATTATTTTTAAAACTCTTAAGCACAAATATCTAGTTACTATCAAAAGCGCATCCAATTATTCTTTGAATGTTTAGTTTCCCAACAAAATTTGAACTTTAATTTTCAAATCTCACTTTCTCATTTCAGAAAAAAGGTTAATCCTTTATCTCAAATCAAAAAGAGATTCAAGTGGGTCAAACTACGTAGGACCTGAATTCTCTTTTGTGAGAAATGTAGGCAGCCTTTCAAGGTTCGGTCCCCATTTTGAGAAACTCCATCTTCTTCAACTCTTACAAAGAAATTAGAGGTACATCTCAGTCAAAAATCAGAAGTAGGACAATGAAAGATACAATCGACTTTGTCCTGACTCAAGTTGACATTTCCGATTCACTAGTCTCAAAATAAATGTGGGCTAGTTTATCTTCATATGAAGCAACTCTAATGTGTTTACAGTAATGTGTGTGATATTTAATATTAATTATCATCGACACAGACTAACACATTTGCCTTTGAGTTATTTTTCTTTGTCAGGTACTCAAAACTGATCTGTGTTGAGAAAATCGCCGAACATCCATACTTCACAAGGTCTAAAGATCCCAAAGATTCCTTCCCCGACCAATGTTTGTCAAAAGCAAAAGAAAAAGTAGCTAAAAATGTTGAGAATACTGATTGGACCGAAATTACTGTGAAAGACCCCATCATTGTTGAACAGAACAAGTTGATTGCACAAATTGCTGAATTGAGGGCTGAAATGGATAAGACCCGAGATTTGAAAAATCTAGCTATCATTGCCAACAGTCCTACTCCAAACAATGAAAGGCCTCCACTCCATTTTCCTACTTCGGATCCAACATCCGAACATTTTCCAAACAATTCAATCACCGCTACGATTCCAAAACCTCCCTTCATCGACTTAACCACCCCTAATCCATACTATGCTAGATCTTCACACCAAAAGTCACCTACTCCTCAAAATCCAAATACCAACATTTTCCAGAATTTTCTTTCGGTCCATCAAACCCCTACTCAAATTGTCGAAAACCCACCTACCACCCAATCCATACCTCTAAAAACTGCATTTCATCTTCCAATATCGCCATAATCATACCCTCCATTTACTACACATTTTGAACTCGAACATTCTGAGAAAAAGGAAAAGGAGTGGAAGGTCATCATAAGTGGAAAAGTTGAGAAAAGCATCAGAGAGGATGTTATGAAAGCAATGAAGGACGTTCAGTACACCCCAGACATTATGGGGTTGAATTATGAAGATTTGTGTCGTCATCCACATTTGGAGCTTCCAGAAGGTTTTAAAGTACCAAAGTTTGACACATTTAGTGGAGTTGAGAATCCTTTGACTCATTTGAGAGCTTATTGTGATCAATTCATTGGAGTTGGAAAATATAAGGTTTTGTTGATGCGACTCTTAAGTATAAAAAGAGAAACATTGGAATGGTTTATTTCAAAAGAAATCAAGCAGTGGCAAAGTTGGAAAACTTTGGCAAAAGATTTCATTGAAAGGTTTGGTTACAATGTACAATTCATTCCCGATCGATACTCTTTGGAGAGAATCAAATAGAATTCTACTAAAATTTATCGAGAGTATGCCTGCCATTGGAGGAGAGAGGCTGCAAGGGTTAGGCCTCCCATGATCGAGAAAGAAATTATTGAAGTCTTTGTGCACAATCCAGAGCCGGAGTACGACAAGAGGATGTTGCTCATTTTAGGAGGAACGTTCAATGAGATAGTCAAAATTGGTGAAACAATATAATACGGTCTCAAGACCGGAAAAATCGTCTAAATGACTCCCCAAGATGAATCCTCGGGACCATTGAGGAGGAAGAGGGAATATGTATCCTCTATCACATTTGAATCATGCCAAAAATCAAAAAGGCATGCCGGTCTCAATGGTCGAATGCCTTTACCATCCAAAACCTACCCTTTAGCTTCACAAAATCCTCACTCCATCATACCATATTACCAAGCTCCACCACCATATTATCAAAATTATCAAACTCCACCACAAAATAATCCAAATTACCAAGCTCCATTACCAATTACCCAAATGCCCCTCATAGCTACCAAGCTCCACCATACCAAAATTTCAAAACACCAGCACCTACTTGCCAAAATCCTCCCAGTTACATCCAAGTACCTCCATATTCACGAAATAATTACAATCTTTCTTGTCAGGAGTTTTTGAAGAAACCTTCTCGAGTCTTTACTCCTTTGGTTGAAAGTCAAACCCAACTCTTTGAGAGATTGAAAGTGGCTGGTCTGATACGAACAATTGATCCAAAAAATGTTAATGTTAATTCCAGACTTTACAGGCCTGATCTTCATTGTGCTTATCATTCAGGAGGTGTTGGACATACCACTGAGGATTGCATCAACTTGAAGCATAAAATCCAAGAATTGATTGAATTTTTTTTTGTCACCATTCAAGTTGTCACTTCCAATGACAATAGTGATTCACTGTTGAATCGTGGAGGATTCACCATTAATATGATTGACCCAAAGTCTCAAGCACCTCTCCATCAAAACGCCCAAAACTATCGTCAAATGCCTCCTCCTCAACAAGGCCATGATGATCCTCCTCGTCCTGAGAGGAATTCTGGTCGAAATTTTAATCCTCTCATTGAAAGTCGAATGAAGTTGTTTGAGTGATTAAATGTGGTAGGTTTTATTCATCCAGTTGGGCCCAAGCCTGTTGATACTAGCTCTAAATTATATCGAGCTGATCGAAGGTGTGCGTATCATTCCAAAAGTATTGGGCATGATACTGAAGACTGTATTAATTTAAGGCATAAGATACAGAACTTGATCGACGAGAGGATGGTCACTCTCCAGACCGCCGCACCCAGCGTCAAGAGTAATCCTCTATCGAACTATGGAGGCGCCACTAACAATATGATAGATATGGAGGATGAGTGGTGCATGGTAACGACGATAGTTCTGGCTGGTCCCGACTACCTTGAGAAAATTGTAGCTTCTCCAAGCATAAGTGAGAAACTCAATTTTACGATCACGACACCACATCAAGCTTTTGCTTTAGTGTCAAGAGACGGTCAGAACAAGAAAGGGATTAATCATGTTCTAGCAAAGTCTTTTCAAAATTTATGTCAGTCCTTTCTGGTAGAGGCATATGCCAGTGATGAAGGTCTTGGAGAAGGAATTGGGATTCTTTGTGAAGAAGGTGATGTTGTATCTAAGAAGATGATCGAGACACCAAGCATACGAGATGCCGAGCCAATGGAGCAAGTTCTTAATTGTACTTCCACTCCGCTCTTGATTCATCGTTTATCTCGATAGATAAAGATGAATCTTTTGTTATTTCTAAAATCTAGTGTAGTCATAATGAGGCCCGGAACTCACATGTTGTGTTATTTTACCTAATTATTTTCTCTCGTAATGATTTTAAAAAGGAAAAATGGCTCATGGTCATAGCCGAAGTTCATATTTCCTTATTTTCAATGAAAGCCTCTTTTATTGAGAAAATTTATTTTGCTTGCTTTAATTTTTCTATCTAACAGTCTTTATTTTTGGTTTCAGTAAAAATAATTTTTTTAAAAAATCTATCAATATCATGTCATGTCAGAAGCTGAATGAACAAAATGAGGTAGATGAACATGAGTTTGAAGAGCATGACGAGGAGATCATGATATTCAAACACCTTGTCAAATATTTGAAACAGTTCGAGAATCAAGATAAGTCGAAACTGGATGAAACAGAAACAGAAACTGTAAATCTTGAAAAGGTTGACTATATCAAAGAAGTCAGAATCAGGGTCCACCTAAGATAAGCTCGTAAAAGAGAACTCAATAGTTTGGAACCCTTTCCCCTTTTAATATAATAATAAGGGATTTCATGCCAACATTCTTCTCTTCCTATCTAAAAGAGAGTGGACTCAGCATCTTTCCAATTTCAAAGATCTATCAAAGCCCATTTGAAATGAAGACCCCTGCTCTTCTTTCAAACTTTACTTAGAAGATACATCGATGCATTTGTTTTATCACATGTCGTGGTTGAACATAGACATTCATATCAAGTTTCCAATCGGCGCAGATGCTATCAAGAGTTATTATATTTGAAGATTCAGAGTTTCTTTTATTTCTTTCCTTGTAATCACATCATTTGTTTGTAATCGTCTTATGTTCTGTAGTTAGAAAATTATTTCTTGTAATGACCTACGTCTGACCTGAATTCTCACAAATGAGATACGTAGGCGGCTTATGTCGGCCTCGTTCACCCCTTTATTCCCTTTTAATATTTCCTTGTATCTGAACTACGTTCGACATAAATTCTCAAGAATGAGATACGTAGGGGCCCTATGTCGGCCTCGGTAGTTTCCTTAGCTAAATTCTCATATTTTTGTTAATCCTTGAGAGGAGAAACTACGTTTGACCTGATTCCTGCCTCATTGGGATATGTAGGCGCCACAACGGTTCGGTCATATCTCCCGTAAGATTTCTATTTTTCTTTACAATAGAAATTGAGATATAATTTTTTAGAGGGACTCAAAAATTCTCTAGCAGAGGATTTCTCCAATAAGTCGAGACTAAAGATACATTCAGATTTGCAACTGGGACAGAATTTTTGAGAGGGTCTCAAAAATTCTACAAGTCATATATCAACAGTTCAAGATACTCCCACACATCTAACTCGGACAAATTTTTTTAGGATGGCCTCAAAAATTTCTTCAAGCATCACTAGAAGTTTGTAGTCAAGTTTTAATATTTCGAGCATGATTAGAAGTTTAAAACTAACTTCAAATGATCTCTGACATCGTTAAAGTTCATAGTCAACTGCAACAATCTCCCGCGTCGTTGGATTTTATAGCCAACTACAAAACTTCCCGATTATAATAGATTTCGGGAGGATCGTGTCAGAAATTTTCCAAGCTTTAAATATTTTTGAATTCTCTAGAACGAGCTATCGGACACACCAAAGTTTCGAACCAATGATGTTCTTTTAAGCTTGACGTGACATGATACTTGGCAGTAACCCTTTTCAATTACAGCTCTTTGAAAACCTTTTTCTTAAAGATTTTATCTACAAGTTTCAAATATTTTTGCATAAAATGTTGACTTGTCTATCGAGAAGAAAGAGATCGGAGCGATCAACTGAAGATAGCAAGACAAGGAGCAAGCGTTTGAAGAAGTCAACACAGATCAATTTGTTTTAAAAACTAACAATTTTTATGTGGATGCAGGTCTATAAAATTGCCTCAAGTTCACCACAATCCTCCATTCAATGAATATGGAGAAGTCAAAAGGGTGAGGAGCTCCCCAAAATTGACAACGTTTATGTGGATGCAGGAAAGTCATTGAAGTTTTTCAGAAGAAAAAGAAACAGTCCAGAATACGAGCAACAACACCTTGTTCAAATTCCCAGCAAAACATGTGTCCCAATGAGTACAAATGCTCAAATGTGAACAATTGAAATTGTCACTCTCAACATGTACAAGCATCTACAATGATATCAACTTACATTTTTCAGCATCAAGGGACATTTCTACAGTATTATCAAATGAGATAGTACCACCACCCAGAAGGACATCATCGTTATTTTATCGATGGAATATCATGATCCTTTCATGGATCAACATCATCCTACCAATGGATCATCAACGAAGCATCATCATCCTGTCAATGGAGCATAAACATCATCCTGCCAATGAATCAACATAATCCTACCAATGGATCGTCAATGAAGCATCATCATCCTATCAATGGAGCATCAACACCATCCTGCCAATGGATCAGCATAATCCTACTAATGGATCGTCAATGAAGCATGATCATCCTATCAATGGAGCATCAATATCATCCTGCCAATGGATCAGCATAATCCTACCAATGGATCATCAACGAAGAATCATCGTCCTATCAATGGAGCATCAACATAATTCTACCAATGGATCATCAACGAAGAATCATCGTCCTATCAATGGAGCATCAACATAATCCTACCAATGGATCATCACACAAAGAATCATCGTCCTATCAATGGAGCATCAACATCATCCTACTAATGGGGAATCATCATCCTATCATGTAGCAGCATTATCCTACCAATATATTATCATCATCGTACCAATGGATCATCATCTTTCTATCAATGAAGCATCGCCATCCACATCATATCAAGTCATCATCTACTACGTCAAAACCGATGGAGGCTGACGTCAAAATATTTATAGAAAAGAACATGTGTCGAATTTGGTAAAACATATCGCTTCTCTATTTAAATTACCGTTTCTGCTAACATGTTTATTTCATTCCTTGTCGAGAACATCCTAGAGGATGAATTCTCAAATCAAACCATAGGTGCAAACGACATCAGAAAAGATGCAGCACATTGTGGAACTTTTCCTTAGAGCAAGCTGAGGAGCGAATAATCATCGAGCCTTCCACCTCATTACAGTTGGATAATCATTGAGTCATCCAGCTCATTGTAGAGATCACCGGAGTTTTCCATGCACAAAACAAGCAATGACATCTCCACATCCTCAGCAAATCATGAGTTGTAATGGACATACTGTGTTCGAAAGAAGTATCCATTACTTCTACTCTCAATACTTCTTTATTTTATCATCTACTTGAAAAGATGGTTATGCCTATCCATAAAGATATACTCTTTTATTACATGAATGATCTTTCTTTATTTTTTGATATAAGCCGCTAACTAAAGCGGCACTATGTCTACTAATTGTTTACTTTGAGTATGTAGACATATACTGAACATATATATATGACATGTTTCAAAGCAAGAGTAATTGAAAAGAATCATGTGGACGACATTAACAAGGCTGCAATACAACGTGGAACTTTTTCTTAGCAGCGAACTGGGACATAGTCCGAAGAGGAGTATCAAACTCTTAGGATGTGAGCTGCGGAGCGACTTCCACCACAATCAAACCACACCCCTATCAGAAGGCATGTGGGTTTTTCTTTAGGTTTATCTATTTCAGTTTCGCATCCGAAAAGTTTTGGCTTTCGCCGGAGGCAACTTTCCAATCTGAGTGACAATGCACCAAGAGCTTTGGAAATTATGTCCGTGTAAGTTCTTACTTATGGATGTGAAGAGCTCCACATTCATGGCTAAGAGGTTACAAGCCTCCTTTTCATACTCGACTTAGTTTGTCACTTTTCCAGATACAAAGGTTATCTTGCATAATAGATTTCCTTTTCAACCGATCTAGTTGAACTACAAGAAGCCTGATTCCTAATGTTTAAGGATATGTAGGAGGGCTCGATGTTGAAAACTCGACTGTATTCCAACATTCGCTCTTAAATCTTATTCTCGAGCATTCCGGTCTCTTCATAATTCGATATCGAGATAGCTTTTGAATTTTTTTAAAATCATGCGTCAAATCAAGCGTATCGAATTACAAGTGGCCTGAATTCTCATATAGCCTGAGATATGTAGGAGACCCATTTCCGGGGTTCGGCCATAATTCCTAAAGTCCGTACTAAAATCCTTTTTCCGAAAGATGAATATGTGGTCGGCCAAAATTGGATTTGTCAATTTCATTTACCTCGGATATCTTTCATCCATCTAAGTCAAACGAGGGACAGTTGTTGACACCCAATTTTGGACGTCCACAATACAAATTGATCATCGAGCTTCTTAAATTCCAAACGATTTCAAATAATTGACTTTATAAAATTCAATATATTTTTTTAGTTATTTTTAAATAGTTTTGTCACTTTTTATAAGTTTTAGATAATATATTTGTTTTACATAATTATGTATATAATTAGTATATTTTATGATTATTCCAAAACCATCTCAAAAATATTTTGTTAAATATTTGGTTAATTAGTTTAGTTATACAATAGTTTATATTTTAAATTATTTAGTTTATATTTAAGTTAACTAATTTATTTCGTTAAGTTTAAGAAGCTCGTTAATTAATCTTATTTAAATTCGTCTAGATTAAGGTTTGGCATAATTTAACTAATTAGCTCAATTTGGTTATATTCTTAAATTCAATGGACCAATTGCAATTAACTTGGACCTATTCCTAATTCTTCAGTCTGCAATTCCAGCTTCTATTTGATTCCACCAACCCACCCATTCAACCGACCCGGCCCAATTTCCTGTCCAAAGAAGACCCCAAAAATGACTTTAACATTCCCAGCAAACAACGTTCACAAGCGGCCGTTAACAGTAGCAGCTTCCAACGTTCACAAAGAACACGCAACAACAAGCAAATAACTTCAAGCGAGATGAAACAGTAGACGACGAGTTCACGGAAAATTCACAGCGAAGAACGAGTACAATCCAGTACTCAGTACTCATTATCGTCTTCCTTTTTAGCCTCGACAATCCATATGTGTCCAGTGCTAGGTAGAGCAATCTCCTTCCATGAGAATCCTTGCTCAGAAATTAGACGGCTCTCCTGAACAATCCGTTGCAAATTTGTTGAATTTGGTACTATTGCAAGCCGTTTGAGGCTTATCTCCCAAGGAGATTCGAATTTCGAATTTTGATTTTACCCATTTTTCCCTCACGTTCTCCCCCTTAAATCAACCCTATTCTTCATCTATTTAAGGTTGTTTTGTCTTTATTTTTGGGGTTGGGGTTAGCTTACAGAGAGTTGGGAAATATAGAGGTTATTTTCTTTTACTGATAGGCAGAAAACAAATAAAGGGTTGAGTTTTGATTCTTCTTTAGACTTTACCTCTAAGAAAAATAACATATAAAGAACACACAATAATAGACTTGAGAGGGGAGAGTTCCGAGTTCTGGTTTTCTTTTCTGAAACTCTCATCGAAGCTTCTTCATCAGAATATTTTAGTGGTGGTGGAATCGTCTTCAACAGCTCGAGTTCAGTTCGCTGCCCCAAGAAAGGTAACTTCACTTCCTTTTGTATTCTCTCCCAATGTTGTGTGTTGTATGTTCCATGCTTGGTGTAGAATCTGATGTTAAATGTACTTTGTTCCTAGTTTTACTGCTCTCTTTATTGTTGCCTATTTTGTGAATTTCTGGGCTGCAACATGAATCTCATTGATTAAGTCTCTTCGGCATTATGTTGATAGATCAATTGGTTCGATGTTGTATATGTATAGCTAGCTGGATCTCTGCTTCGTTTTGTTTGATATGATATGGGATCATTTAATTTCGACTTCTAATGCATTAGCTATATAGTTCGGTTTCCTCATTGTTTACTCGTTGTCTTGGGTCTCTTTTCTGTTGTTTCATTCATCGTTATAAACTCTCACCAATGCTAGCGTAATCTCATAGTATTTATCTATGTTCTTGCTCGACTTGAACACTTTCCATTTAGCTCTAATTCCTCTTTACTTTAAGCATGTTTTCAACAATTATGAAGTAATATATAGTTACTTTACTTACTTTAGTAATCACTGGCTCATTTCTTTCTTCCTTTCACATGCTTAATCCAATGTTATAAGCGGTTAAAGCCTATTGGAGCCTTGGGGGTTCTGAGATTGCTTTTCTTCGAATATGTATTTCGTTCTCTTTAAGTTTGCGATATATGAGGCATTTGCTTGGCATGAACTTTGCAATTTAGATTGGGTTGATGGGTTGTGTTATCTAGAAAAGATATGCTTTCAAGTTAAAATCAGATTAGTAGTTATTGCTTGCCTTAATGTGTTCCATGTCTTTCAAGTGTTGGAATTTGTCAAATCTTTTGTTTTCCCAATAACTCATTTATGCCTCCATGAGATTGTGTCAACCAGATGTTACCTTTTCCATTTCTTTTAAGTTAAAGCTTAGGTGATCCTGGTTTCAATTTTGTGTTTTTTCCCCTTTACTGTTTCATTTTTGCTTCATGATTTAAATTGTTTGTTGTTCATATAAGTCAGAATCTACTAAGTTGTGTTGGTAAATTATATATTGATGTATGTGAACTCATTTTTTTTTTTGCGAAATATGCTATCTCTCTTTGTGATTATTTTCTGTTCAAAGGTCAAATCCTCGTAATTGTGTCGAGTGTAGTATATGTTCTCATTTTAGTACTTTGCTGAAACTGATTTGTTTACACCAAGTGTTCATGGTTACAAATTTCTTACAAACATTGTATATGTGTTCCCTATTGTGGTAGTTGTGTTAATAAATGAAATGAGCTTATTTTAGCAATTTGATGGTGTATTATTGTGTGAGTAATTTTTCTTGCTTTGGGAAAATGGTTGGTCTTGCTACATGCTAGAAATTAGTAAGCATCATTTGGTAGATTTTTTTTATTTATAAAATAGTCTTGTTCTTTGAATGTCCTTGACAAGTTTCTTGTGTTATGTCTGTTTACTTAAAAATCTTAGATGTTGCCTAAGAGTTTTGTTTACTGTGACAATTGGGTGTTTAATGTGTCTTGCTTATTTTAAATTAATATGTTAGAATTGGGCTCTCATCCTAAAAATAAAATAAAATAGTCCCTGCGATTAGTTCACATCTAGTTCGTTGTCGTGTAATTGTTATCATTCAATGTATAATCAATTAATGCATGTTTGTTTCCTTTTTAAAAATGACTCTAAAATCTTATTATGCCACTTCTCTTTGTTCCATTTTATTTTTTAGAAGTCAATAGTTAGTCAGTTATTAATTGCTCCCTAATTTTTTTTATTTTCTAATCCTTATCATCTTTATTGCATGAGCTCCCTCGGATTGAGTCATTTGGACTCCACATGTTCTTCCCTTGCATTTCAAGAGAACTGTGAAGGCTCAAATTCAACCTTTATTGAGTCTACCAGCTCAAAGAAATCAAAGAACAGGTCTCAAAAATTGACGTACAAGTGTTTGGAGCTGATATATGAAAACGTATGCACTAGTATACACTAAGTGTCTGCGGAAACGGGGAAATGGGCCTAAAGGAACCGAATTTCAATTTTGTATTTTGTTACTATGGGCCTAAGCCCTTTTGTCTTGCTTATTACTATTTTGCTAATTTAGGACAGGTGGAAAATTGGGCCAAAATTCCAAAGAAATTATTTCAGCTTTTAATGCAAGTTGTTAGGAAAGGTGCTTAATGGGCCAAATGCCCAAAACACAAATTAGGCCCAAGTACTGGCCCAAACGGACAGAACCAGACTTGGGTCCAAATATTTCTTCCCTTTATTTGCTTGTTTATTTGTTATTGCGTTTTATTTGTTTAATTAATTTTAAGGTTCTTCTCTAATTCAATACCCCAAAAGATGAACCAACTATATCTTTTATAATAAAAAACAAGTCTATTTTATTTTACTTGACTTTAAAATATCTAGTACTTAAGTAATATCCTTATATTATCTCTCTTTCCCTTTAAAAATATTTTCAAGTGTTAAGTGTTATCTCTTCAAACAGGGTTTGCTTTTATTTTAAAAAAATAATTAGCCAAATAGTTAATAATGGGATAACCGCATTAGCGAGCATTTCGGGTGCTTTCAAACCCTTCCCAAAAAGCTAATATGAACCTCGAACCCCCTTATTATTTTCGATCGCTTTCTTTTTAAATCTTTTGAAAAAAATAGTTTTCTTAATTTTCCTTTAAAAATTAAGTGGCGACTCTTAAAATTAGTCTTGATCCATTTTTAATTAAAACAGAATGACGACTCTGCTGGGGACTTGAATGATTTCTAACCTTAAAATTAACTTATTTGGTTATTTGTCTAAATTGTTTACTTCTTTCAATTCTTGTAAATTATGAAATGTTGCATTCATGGCATTTTCCTATATGTATGTATAGTATATTAAAGAATGGTTTTACGTAATCGCAGTCGGACTTTTTTATACTCAACCCTTTTCTGAATGATCGACAATTTATTGGTTCGTCATGCGTCCAATGGTTGTCGTGAGTTCCAGCCTAAGTTGTCCATTTGGGTTCCCTGTCTTTCAAAAGCCACTCTTAGTCAACTAGCGCAGAGCGAAACCAAATCATAATTTCTAACGCATTTTGAACTAAGTCGACCCAACACCTAAGGCGTGTTGGGCCCATTAGAAGCCCACCTTGTATCTATTTGGCCCATTTGCCAATAAAAAGACAATCATACTTATCTGTTTAAATTTGAAAGATGTATACGCTGTTTAGGAAAACATTCCCTCTTGGGGTTGGGAGTTTAGTTGTTTGTTCGAGTCAAAGAAGGATCAAATTACCATTGCATCTGAATATATTGGCATTCTGAGATGGCAAGAAGCTCAAGAACGAATGACCTTTCATGGAAGCCCCTGCGTGGGATTGATTATTTTGTATAACTTTCCCCCTATTATGTATCCCCACTCAGTTTATTCATAAAATTTGTATAAATTTGACTTTTGGGGAAATGGAATGTTTCAAATGACATATACATCAATCAAATCGCTAGGCCTACCCTTGGCACAAAAGGGTCACATATCTATTTAGAACGCGTAGTAATTGTTTATGTGTTATAACTACTTGTGTGAATATGCTACTTTATTTGATGATATTCTAGCTCACTTCTCTTCGAATTGTTTTTACAACTCTTAAGCACAAATATCAAGTTACTATCAAAAGCGCGTCCAATTATTCTTTGAGTCTTTAGTTTCTCAACAAAATTCAAACTTCAATTTTCAAATCTCACTTTCTCATTTCAGAAAAAAGGTTAACCCTTTATTGTAAATCGAAAAGAAAATCAAGTGGATCAAACTACGTAGGACCTAAATTCTCTTTTGTGAGATACGTAGGCAGCCTTTCAAGGTTCGGTCCCCATTTTGAGAAACTCCATCTTCTTCAACTCTTACAAAGAAATTAGAGTTACATCTCACTCAAAAATCAGAAGTACGACAATGAAAGATACGATCGACTTTGTCCCGACTCAAGTAGACATTTTCGATTCACTAGGCTTAAAATAAAATAGACAAATTCCTGTCTATTTAGTAATTTCTCTATTTATGTGGGCTAGTTTATCTTCATATGAAGCAACTCTTATGTGTTTACAGTAATGTGTTTGATATTTTATATTAATTATCATCGACACAGACTAACACATTTGTCTTTGAGTTGTTTTTCTTTGTCAGGTACTCAAAACTGATATGTGTTGATTAAATGGCCGAACATCCATACTTCACAAGGTCTAAAGATCCCAAATATTCCTTCCTCGACCAATGTTTATCAAAAGGCAAAGAAAAAGTAGTTGAAAATGTTGAGAATACTGATTTGACCGAAATTATTTTGAAAGACCCCATCATTGCTGAACATAACAAGTTAATTGCACAATTGTTCCGACTGATAGCTGAAATGAGGGCTTAAATGGATAAGACCTGAGATTTGACAAATTGAGATATCATTGCCAACACTCCATTTTCTGACTTCGGATCCATCATCCGAACATTTTCCAAACAATTCAACCACCGCTACGATTCCAAAACCTCCCTTCATCGACTTAACCACCCTTAATCCACACCATGCTAGTTCCTCACACCAAAAGTCACCTACTCCTCAAAATCCAAATACCAACATTTTCCAGAATTTTCCTTCGGTCCATCAAACCCCTACTCAAATTGTCCAAAACCCACCTACCACTCAATTCATACCTCTAAAAACTGCATTTCATCTTCCAATATTGCCAGAATCATACCCTCCATTTACTACAAATTTTGAACTCGAACATTCTGAGAAAAAGGAAAAGGTGTGGAAGGTCATAAGTGGAAAAGTTGACCAAAGAATTAGAGAGGATGTTATGAAAGCAATTAAGGACGTTCAGTACATCCCATACATTGTGGGGTTGAATTATGAAGATTTGTGTCGTCATCCACATTTGGAGCTTCCAGAAGGTTTTCAAGTACCAAAGGTTGATACATTTAGTGGAGTTGAGAATCCTTTGACTCATTTGAGGGCTTATTGTGATCAATTCATTGGAGTTGGGAAAGATGAGGCTTTGTTGATGCAACTCTTTAGTCGACGTTTAAAAGGAGAAGCATTAGAATGGTGTATTTCAAACGAAATCAAGCAGTGAGCAAGTTGGAAAGCTTTGGCTAAAGACTTCATTGAAAGGTTTGGTTACAATGTAGAATTCATTCCCGATCGATACTCTTTGGAGAGAATCAAATAGAATTCTACTAAAAGTTATCGAGAGTATGCCTACCATTGGAGGAGAGAGGCTACAAGGGTTAGGCCTCCCATGACTGAGAAAGAAAATATTGAAGTCTTTGAGCGCAATCAAGAGCCAGAGTACTACAATAGGATGTTGCTCATTTTAGGAGGAAAGTTCAGTGAGATAGTCAAAATTGGTGAAACTATATAAGACGGTTTCAAGACCAGAAAAATCATCCGAATGACTCCTCAAGATGACTCTCAGGACCATTGAGGAAGAAGAGGGAAGATGTCTCATCTATCTCATTTGAATCAAGCCAAAAATCAAAGAGGCATGCCGGTCTCAATGGTCGAAAGCCTTTACCATCCAAACCCTACCCTTTAGCTTCACAAAATCCTCACTCCATCCAACCATATTACCAAGCTCCACCACCATATTATCAAAATTACCAAACTCCACTACCAAATCATCCAAATTACCATGCTCCATTACCAATTACCCAAATGCCCTTCATAGCTACCAAGCTCTACCATACCAAAATTTCCAAACACCAGCAACTACTCGCCAAAATCCTCCCAGTTACCGCCAAGTACCTCTATTTTCATGAAATAATTACAATCTTTCTTGCCAGGAATTTTTGAAGAAACCTTCTCGAGTCTTTACTCCTTTGGTTGAAAGTCAAACCCTACTCTTTGAGAGATCGAAAGTGGCTGGTCTGATACGAGCAATTGATCCAAAAAATGTCAATGTTAATTCTAGACTTTATAGGCCTGATCTTCATTGTGCTTACCATTCAGGAGGTGTTGGACATACCACTGAGGATTGCATCAACTTGAAGCATAAAATCCAAGATTTGATTGATCAAAGAATTGTCACCATTCAAGATGTCACTTCCATTGACAATAGTGATTCACTGTTGAATCGTGGAGGATTCACCGTTAATATGATTGACCGAAAGTGTCAAGCACCTCTCTATCAAAACGCCCGAAACTATCGTTAAATGCCTCCTCCTCAACAAGGCCATTATGATCCTCCTCGTCCACATCTTGAGAAGAATTCTGCTCGAAATTTTACTCCTCTCATTGAAAGCCGAATGAAGTTGTTTGAGCGATTAACTGTGGAAGGTTTTATTCATCCAGTTGGGCCCAAGTTGTTGATACTAGCTCTAAATTATATCGAGCTGATCGACGGTGTGCGTATCATTCCAACAGTTTTGGGCATGATACTAATGACTGTATTAATTTAAGGCATAAGATACAGGACTTGATCGACGAGAGGATGGTCACTCTCCAGACCGCCACACCCAGCGTCAACAGTAATCCTTTACCGAACTATGGAGGCGCCACTATCAATATGATAGAGGCGGAGGATGGGTGGTGCATGGTAATGACAATAGTTTCGGCTGGTCCCTACTACCTTGAGAAAATTGTAGCTTCTCCAAGCATAAGTAAGAAACTCAATTTTACGATAACGACACCCCATCAAAATTTTGCTTTTGTGTCAAGAGAGGGTCAGAACAAGAAGGGGATTAATCATATTCCACCAAAGTCTTTGCCTCATTTATGTCAGTCCTTTCTGGTAGAGGCATATGCCAATGATGAAGGTCTTGGAGAAGGAATTGGGATTCTTTGTGAAGAAGGTGATGTTGTATCTAAGAAGATGATCGAAACACCAAGCATACGAGATGCCAAGTCAATGGAGCAAGTTCTTAATTGGACTTTCACTCCTCTATTGATTCCTCATTTATCTCGATAGATAAAGATGAATCTTAAGCTATTTCTAAAATCTGGGGTAGTTTGAATGAGTCCCGAAATCCACTGTTGTGTTATTTTACCTAATTATTTTCTCTCGTAATGTTTTGAAAAAGGGAAAATGGATCATGGTCATAGCCGAAGTTCATATTTCCTTATTTTAAATGAAAGCCTTTTCTATTGTGAAAATTTATTTTGGTTGCTTTAATTTTTCTATGTAACAGTCTTTATTTTTGGTTTCAGTACAAATATTATTATTTTTAAAAAAATCTGTCAATATCATGTCATGTCAGAAGCTGAATGAACAAAATGAGGTAGATGAACATGAGTTTGAAGAGCATGACGAGGAGATCATGATATTCAAACACCTTGTCAAAGATTTGAAACAGTTCAAGAATCAGGATAAGTCGAATCTGGATGAAATAGAAACTGTAAATCTTGAAAAGGATGACTATATCAAAGAAGTCAGAATCAGGGACCTATTACACCTAAGGCCAACTTAAATTCAACAAACCAAGGTTCATCTCTAAGAGAAGCTCAGAAAAGAGAACTCAACAGTTTGGAATCCTTTCCCCTTTTAATATAATAATAAGGGATATCCCGCCAGCAGTCTTCTCTTCCTATCGAAAAGTTAGTGGACAGAGCATCTTTCCAATATCAAAGATCTATTAAAGACCATTTGAAATGAAGACCCCTGCTCTGCTTTCAAACTTTACATAGAAGATACATCGATGCATTTATTTTATCACATGTCATGGTTGAACATAGACATTCATCTCAAGTTTCCAATCGGAGCAAATGCTATCAAGAGTTATTATATTTGAAGATATATTTGAAGATTCAGAGTTTCTTTTATTTCTTTCCTTGTAATCACATCATTTCTTTGTAATCGTCTTATGTTCTATAGTTAGAAAATTATTTCTTGTAATAAACTACGTCTGACCTGAATTCTCAAAAATGAGATACGTAGGCGGCCTATGTCAGCCTTGGTCACCCCTTAATTCCCTTTTAATATTTCCTTGTATCTGAATTACGTTCGACCTAAATTCTCAAGAATGAGATACGTAGGCGGCCTATGTCGGCCTCGGTCATTTCCTTAGCTAAATTCTCCTATTTTTGTTAATCCTTGAAAGAAGAAACTATGTTTGACCTGATTCCTACCTCAACGAGATACGTAGGCGCCATATTGGTTCGGTCATATCTCCCGTAAGATTTCTATTTTTCTTTACAATAGAAACTGGGACAGAATTGTAGAGAGGGACTCGAAAATTCTCAAGTAGAGGATGTCTCCAATAAGTCGAGACTGAAGATACATTCAGATTTGCAACTGGGACAGAATTTTTGAGAGGGTCTCAAAAATTCTACAAGTCTTATATCAACAGTTCAAGATACTCCCAGACATCTAATTGGGACAAAAAATATTAGGATGACCTCAAAAATTTCTTCAAGCATCACTAGAAGTTTGTAGTCAAGTTTTAATATTTCGAGCATGATTAGAAGTTTAAAACTAACTTCAAATAATCTCTGACATTGTTAAAGTTCATAGTCAACTTCAACAATCTACCGCGTCGTTGGATTTTGGAGCCAACTACAAAACTTCCTGATTATAGTAGATTTCGGGAGGACCGTGCCAGAAATTTCCCAAGCTTTAAATATTTTTGAATTATCTAGAATGAGCTATTTGACACACCAAAGTTTCGGACCAACGATGTTCATTTAAGTTTGATGTGACATGATACTTGGCAGTGTAGTTAAAGGAGCGCTTGAGCCCTGAAGTGAGGCTCAAAACGTGTTGTGCACTTCGCCTCGCTTTATGTGCGCTTTAGTGTCATCATCAAGGTTCTAAGGCAAACTTTTCCTAGCCAATGAGCCTCTTCTGAAGAAGTGAACACTAAAAATTGATATTTCACTTTATCATAAAAACTTTTCAATTTATTTGGTCATATATTTGTCATTCATGTTTATAATTATTAGTCTTAGACTAAACATATGTGGTTCTATTTTTTTCTTCCTTTGCGCGTTTTTCATTAAAGCCCATGCTTTATTTGCACTTTACACTTAAAGCCCCCACTGACCTTAGAGCTTTTTTGCACTTTTCGCCTTTGATAACACTTCGAGCAGGTCATGTGGAAGCAAACAAAGAAGAAATTACAAATTAAACAAGACTACCATATATTTAGTTTTATATGTATATGTTTGCCTGCAGATGGTCTGACTTAAAAAGGGAAGAGAAGAATGGAGTTTAGATATTCGGATCAGAAATACGTGAGAAGCATATGAATTTTAGTCTCTGTTAAAAAATTCACCATAGTAAGGGTTATGACTGATAGTGCACCATGTAAAATAAATAGAATCATTTTGAGTCTAAGTCCAAATAATAGTGCACAATGTGAAAGAAATAGAATCATTTTGAGTTTAAGTCCAAATAATAGTGGATTGTTGTGAGCCTTTTTCCTTTACAATACATTAGGACATTTTTATGCCCTTTTCGTTCAGAGTATGACTTTAACAACTATCATATAACTCATTTATCTTGTTTTTCAGAAAAGAAGAAGAAATCCTATTTTTCACACAAGAATTATATATTTTCATTATCAAATTTTAATGCTCATAAGAACTCTTAGATATCATTCGGGAGATTTCTTGTTCTTTTTCTCTTTTCCTTTCATAAATGTACATGTTACAAATACTTGCAGACACGTCATTAGATTTGTGTAAATTTAATTTGTATCACTTAAATCTTGATGTAAAATCAAATTAGATGATTTGAAAATTTTCAAAATAATGCAATTGACATATTTCAAACGGCTAAATCTCTTCCTGATTATGAATGCATGTTCATTAGAATTATTTTTTCACAACTTCCTCTAATTTCATTTTAAAGATGTAGCTGATTGATTCCCATTTATATCATTTTACTGGGAACTGAAAGACAAGGTAAATGGCTTGAACATGCAAAGGTAAAAGATCATCTTCAAAAAAAAAATCTATGGATTTTATTTTTAAAAAAAACAAGTACTACATAATCTTTCAATGTTACTTTAGTGTGTATAATAAATAACAGTAAGAGTTTTGTTTTCTTTGAATTCATAGACTTGCGAACATTATCAAATGTTTAGTTGGGCATTTCACTGATTAGACACTTAAAAGGATTACAAATTGTATAATTTGAGAATTAGAGTGGTCAGTTGAAGGAATATTAAAGTCAAGTGATTTAGAGAATCTACATCTCTTAAGTCTTCAAAGAAGAGGGCGTCGATCGTTACTAAAATCCTCTCTGAAAACAGAGAAATATTAAATATAATTCTATATCTATATTGCATAGAATTTACTAGCCCATTTTAACTTTACTATTTTTAGAAAGAAAATTAAGTAATCCATTTTCATAAGCTGCCGTTCAAGTAATAGAAATGCACTAAATGAGGTGAATTTGAGAAAATGACGGACCTCACACAGTGTACTAGGTCCACATAAATACTCTTTTTGACTGTCACTCTCCATATCTCGTGGTCTATAGTTGAGGGGTTAACGACAACTGTCCACAATACCCCATAATTTATGTGTTAAACTGGAAAATGTGAATAGTTTAGGGAGTTTAGAGGTATTAACTCAAAAGAAAATAACACTTAGATTTTTCTTTTTGCATTTATCAAAAAAACAGGTAGTATAGTAAAAAAGGAAAAAATGTTAAAGATTTTTTACCAGAATCAATTTACAGGTGGATGACATTTCCATTTCCATTTGACCAAAATTTCGTATAGAACTCTCACTCCTCATCAAAGCACTAACATCCCACAATTTTCACCCAATATTTTTTGCGCACACTGAAGTGAATAAACAATCTAAAGGTATGTCCTAAATCTCTCTGTCTTATATTCTTCTTACATTCCCTAAGGTTGTTTTTTTGATTAATTCTTTACTCATGTCGGATCTTGATTCCAAAAGTTGTTGTGGGTGTTAAAGGAATTCAGTGTACACCTTGTGGAAATCTTTTCTCCTTTTTCTAGCTATTTGATTTTTGCCCATACAGATCTGAATTCAAGATTCTCTAAATTTGTATATCTTGATTTGTCACGACCCGATTTCTCGAGTCATGATGGCACCTACTATACCCTACCAGTAGGTAAGCCAACCCGTAACCCAGAACATCAAGCAATGAGCGAAAGGGCAGAAACTAGCGAAAATAATAACTAAACAAGGACAACAAGACGGAAGCAACCCAAAATAAATTTATACATGATCCCTCCCAGAACCTGGAAGTCACTAGTACAGAGCTATCTAATAAAGAGTACAAGTCCCAAAAGTGGACCACAACAGAGCGTGTCTCAAAGGCAACAAGACTAGCTAAAACAAAAGACGGAGACAAGACAAACCCAAAACGCCAAGTGCTCGCCCTCGTCTC
>JAJOOO010079679.1:0-16248 GCA_029582685.1 Solanum piurae
TGTTGTAGTCGACCTTGTTGTGAGAACAGAGGTAGGTCTTCATGGTGGTTGTCTCGGAATGGGAGAGAGATAAGAGGAGAGGGGAAGAGGAGAACGGGGTTTTGTTGGTGGTTTGGGTTTCGCCGGAGGCGGCGACAGTGGTGGCTGATGGTCGAGCAGCAAAAGAGGG
Organism: Solanum piurae; assembly: GCA_029582685.1. Classification (NCBI taxonomy): domain Eukaryota; kingdom Viridiplantae; phylum Streptophyta; class Magnoliopsida; order Solanales; family Solanaceae; genus Solanum; species Solanum piurae. The sequence goes on from JAJOOO010079679.1 coordinate 170, forward strand.
AGAACAAACAAAAGTACTAGCAATACCATTAATGGAGGTCAATTGAGATTGAATCCTTTCATTGATTAATTGAAATTTGAGATTGATAATTAAAGGATCTACAATAAAAAGGAAAAAAACATTCTCATTAGGGAGTTCAATTGAATTTGATGTAAACCCAATTTAAAATTTTTTTCAAATCTGATCCAGATTCATTTTTGGATGATTGAAAAACATGTCATTTTACCTTTAATTGAATTGATTGTTTTTTCAAAGTTTTTTACATGAGAGTTTATAAGTTTGTGTGAAATCAACAATGGTGAATCCGGTATGAGAATTTGGTCTTTGTTACTATGGAGAAGAAACAATGGTTTATTTAAGGGTAGGGAAGATGATTGTTGGAGAAAGAGGAAATTTTCATCAAAATTCACCTTCTAACGCGCCTAGAGGAGGTGAGAACACCTCATATGACAGGTCAGCACTTAAGTGTGTAGAAAATAGAGAAATACAAAGTTCGGGGGGTAATATGACACCCTTGAAGTTGGAGTGTGTAGTTGGAATTTCGGGTATAGGTTGGAAGGGTTTTAGACCATTTTCTCATTTAAATATGATGAATTCTAAATTCGAACTGAATTGTTTATAGTTAGTCAGAAAAATTATAGTAACAGATTTATATGGTACTAATCGAAGTAAATGAATTCAAATGAAATTATAATGTAAGTTCCCCGACCCCACCTCGTAATGTGCTTGATCACTTTTGATAGAAACGTGAGTGATTAGGAGTGGCAAATGAGTGAGTCGAATATAAATCGAATGAAAATGAGTTAAATAAAAATGAATAAAGATTCGACTCAACTCACATTTTAAATGAGTAAAAATGAATTACCCAATAGATAATATGGGTAAATATAGATACTCATATTATAATAGAGATCTTGTTAAAAGCTTTAAAAACAAAAAAAAATTAAAGTTTTTTTTTATCACTCCACAGCCTACCAGCCCCCTGCCCCCTATCCCAAAAAAATTAGTTTCTTTTTTTTTAAAAAAAATTATCACCCAACCCCCCCTACTACCCCCCCCCCTTTCCAAAAAAAAATGTAAAAAAATATTAATTTTTTTTACCACCCCGCCCCCTACCCCACGTCTCAAAAAAATGTAAAAAAAAAATTAAAAATATAAATTAAAAAATCTATTTTACCACCACACCCCCCGACTAGCCCCCACACCCCTATCATCCCCCACACCCCATCTCAAAAAAAAAAAAACTATAAAAAAAACTACCACCCCACCCTTACCAACCACCAACATTAAATTATTTTAAAGAAAATAAATTAAAAAGTTATTTTTTACCATCTCACTTCTTACCACTTTTCTTTCTTTTATCCATTTAACTATCCACTTTTAAATTGAGTAAATATTCATATAAATTACCCATTCTTCTACGCCTATGCTTTGACTAAAAAGATGGTGTATTGTAAAATGGAAAAACAAAGGAATAATATTTGTTGGATACATTGATTAATAAAGAGAGCTCCCCACTCTCTCCGGGGGGCAAAAGAAAGAAGATGATGATAATATAGTAAATATGATTATACAAATCAGATTTAGTTAAGCTCGTAAATAAATGGAAGAAGCATTGTTAGGGGGAAGTTTGCGGGGAGGAAGATGGGATGTGTTTGTGGAAGAGTTGAAGAAGGTGAGCTATATAGCAATACCCATGGTGGTGGTTACTGTATCACAGCACCTTTTGAGGGTAGTGTCTATGATGATGATTGGCCATCTCAGTGAACTTTCCCTTTCTGGGGCTGCTATTGCTACCTCTCTTACCAATGTTACTGGCTTCAGTCTACTTGTAAACTTCCTTTCCTCTCTTCCTCTGCTTTTCAATTTCATTTGATTTTTATGACTCAAATGTTAACTTTCGCTACTCAAATGTAAGTATGTTAGGTGGTTGATGAATTGCCAAGTCTGATTTAGTACTAAAGTTTGCAGGTTAATATGTGTCTTCAGTAATTGATTATGGAACGGAATTTTGGATTTAATCGAGTTTGTTTCAAATATGAAATTTTTTCCATGAGATCAAATAGTATTTTGAGTTTTCTTTAGCTCAATCCAAGTGAGGTAGCTATAAAATTGTGATGTTACAGTGTGTTGCTTGCTTTTAGGCCAGGCCAGGGGCAGGAAAAGGTTAGCTAGAATACTGCCTGAAATTTTAGCCATAAATAATTTATAGCTCTTGATAGAATAGCATGTGAGATTGATTAAACTCGTCAAAGATAAGAACAGATCAAGGTAGATAAATGTTTGCTATCTCATCTTTCGTAACTGTTTATAAGGTTTGGATTCTGGAATGCAGTTTGGAATGTCTAGTGCTTTAGAGACTCTCTGTGGACAAGCTTATGGAGCTGAAGAGTACCGGAAGCTAGGAATCTACACGAATGGGGCAATTATATCTCTCCTTGTGGTTTGCATACCGATATCTGTTCTGTGGCTTTTTGTGGACAAATTTCTTATACTCATAGGTCAAGACCCTCTTATTTCCATAGAAGCAGGCAAATATTCAAGTTGGCTCATTGCTACTTTATTTCCTTATGCTATTCTACAAGCATTGATCCGGTACTTGCAGACTCAAAGTTTGATTCTTCCAATGCTTATGAGCTCAATTGCAGCTCTTTGCTTTCATGTGCCTCTCTGTTGGGCGCTTGTATTCAAGCTAAACTTGGGAAGCGGTGGAGCTGCAATTGCAATTGGATTATCTTATTGGTTCAATGTGTTCTTGCTTTGTTTATATGTCAAATACTCTTCCTCTTGTGAAAAGACTCGTCTTTGTTTCACGAAAGAGGTTTTGCCTAGCACAAAGGAATTCTTCCATTTGGCTATCCCTTCCGCTAGCATGGTTTGGTAAACAATCTCCTCCTCCTTAAATCAACAGAATAATGCATGTGGTTTTATACCTTTATTCTCTATTCTAATCAAAAGAACGTCGTGATGATCACAGTCTTGAATGGTGGACATCCGAGATAGTGATACTGCTTGCTGGTCTCTTGCCAAAACCTCAACTTGAAACTTCAGTGCTTTCAATATGGTAAAATTATACTATAGTCTTAGAATTGTCAGCATTCTATTTACGAATATATCACTACTGATATGTGCTGGTTTTTCCTGACAGCCTCTTAGTTTCTTCGCTTCATTATTTCATACCATTTTCCATTGGTGCTGGTGCAAGGTTTGCTCAAATGCTCTCTGCTAACTTCTGTATCTTCATGCATATGTTACCTACCTCTCTGCTCAATTATGGCCTAAAAAGAACATTATTTTGCCTTTGTAGCACTAGAATTTCTAATGAACTAGGTGCTGGGAATCCTGAAGCAGCTAGAATGTCTGTCTTGTCAGTAACTGTACTCGGAATGGCAGAGGCCATAGTAGCAAGTATCATTCTTCTTTGCTCCTATCGCGTTCTGGGATATGCATTCAGTAATGAGAAGGAAGTAGTGGATTATCTCAGAGACATGACTCCACTTCTTTGTCTCTTGATTGTGACAGACTGCATTCAGGCTGTACTTTCTGGTGAGCTCCAACTCTTGTTAGTTATTCTTTACCTCATAAAGTTTAGTGCACAACTTTTCTATTCATTAACAATATCATTGGTTCACAATGTTTTTGGCCTAAGTACTTGATGTTCAGAGAGATTTACATCATAATCGTTCTCTATCTCAACTACTCATCATGTCCTATACTATAGGCGTTGCAAGAGGAAGCGGATGGCAGCATTTGGGAGCCTATGTCAATCTTGGCTCATACTATCTGGTTGCAATCCCAGTTGCCATATTGTTGGGTTTCTTTCTCCATTTAAAAGGGAAGGGGCTCTGGATTGGACTAAATGCAGGCTCATTAGTACAATCTCTTCTGTTTTCCCTTATAACATGTCTCACGGATTGGCAAAATCAGGTTATCACTCAACACAACTAATTACTAGTAATTGTTTTTTCAAGATATATAGCATCACTTTGGTGGTAAATAACTTTAATTTCTTGTTTGCATTACAGGCATCAATTGCTAGGGAAAGAATATTTCATTCAAAAGAGTGTGCGCGCTTACTGGCCAACTGAAAACACCAAAATTTCTTATTCTTAGCTTGAATTCAAGAAGACAAATTATATAACGAGGGTTGATGAAGAGGTCCATTGGGATTCACAAAAAATATATATTTGAGAAAGTCTTTTTATATGATCTTGATCATCTCATGAGCTAACTAACGTCCATTTCTTTAACTAATTAGAATCTCTTTTTAACTCTCAAGGGTCGTTTGATTGGTGGGATTCGATAAAATAATCACATGCACATGAAATATCTCAGGATTATTAGCTTATTCCACTAACAAAATGACTTAGGCTTAGCTCTCTTTGGTGTTAAAAGCAGGCAAAGGTAATTCAAAATACAGGAGAAGGAAAACAATCGATCTTTTTATAATTACCAATAGAAGACTAGTAGACAACAAGCTATATTAAGTTACATATATGACTAGACGAGTAGTTGCTCAGACAGTAAGCACCCTCCTCCAGCTCCAAATACAATACTAGTATTAATTGAGTGTTGATTAGTAAGGTGGGGGTAAACGGCTCAACGGTGGAGATGGACAATAATGAGGATCATAATTATACGGTGGAGGAGAAGGACGAGGTGGTGGTGGTGGTGACGGCCCTAGAGGTGGTGCAGGGGACGGAGACCGAGGAGCATATTCATTGGCAAGTACAACTACTGGAGGAGGAAAAGGTGGTGGTGCGGTATATAGACCTGGAGGTGGTGGTGCCAAATTCTGAGTGGGGTGGGGTGGTGGACCTGGTGGTCTTGGTGGTGAATGTCTTCTATGGTATGCCATAATAGGAGAAGAGTATATAGTGATTTTTTTGTGTGTTAGTATTATTTATGCAATGAAATAAAGCTAGTCCTTTAAATAGGAAAGAAACAAAAGAGATTTTTGTGGTGGTGTCATCATGGACTAGTAGTTTCAAAAAGGGTAAGTGAAAACTTAGGTAGTTGAGAGAGCTGAAACGTGTTAACAAAAAAGTCCAACACTCCAACATAAACTAAGAAAATTAGGTTTGTGATAAAGATGGTGGAGTACATGCATAAGTATTCGTCCCAATTTACCTGACATACTTTTTAAAAAATAACAATCGTTTATAGTTACACAAATATTTATAAATTATTTTAGATCACAATTTTTTTTATGTGAAATCAAAAACAACGTCAAATATATTAAAGCGGTGGATGATCTTTTTGGATGAGGACTTACGCCATCAAGTTCTCATTTTATGTGAATACACGCATTTTCTTTCTCATTCCTAATGTGAAAGGTTTTTTGTTGGACATAAATTTCTCACTTTTGAAAATTTTGTGTAAGCGTGACTCTTTTTTGTGTGTTTTCATTTCCCCTTTTTCTTTTATACTCCTACCCAAAGCAAGTGCGGTTGATTTACTCAAATATCTCTATTTTGTTCATATTTTTTTAAAAAAATACTAATATAATTGTTGAGAAATTAGCATTTTTGGTTTAACTATTAACTCGGATTTAATACTTGCCAATTTAATTTTTAGTTTGCTCATAAAAATTTATACTGTGATATGAGATTAGTGATAATTTTCAAATTCTTAGATCGTGAACTAACTTTTTTTTTTTATCACTTTTTCAATTTCCTAAAAGAAAGAAAAAATAGGTTGCCGTCTAAAGTTACATCAATTACAAGAAAAATAAAATTAAGTCACTGTGAAAATTTACAAAATGTCAATGGTTAAATTAGCTTCATTCAAAAAGGAAAATCAGTGAAAATTTCATTGGGTACCTTGAATATACTTGATTGGGCCTTTGCCGAGGCCCGGTGCAGTACTAAAATGGGCCAGCTTTCATGAGAGAGCCCATAATAGTACTTTACATAGGCTCTAGCACTTGAAGATGTATTTGGGAAAATTATGCGTATAAGCAAATATATACTAGTTAATTACTTAATATAGCTATAATTTACCTTAATTACAATTCGCAGCTTACTTTTAGCTATAATTACACAGCTCAGCTTTTTAGTTTTGTATAATTCGTGCATTTGTATAATTCAGAATTTGTATAATATATTTTGTACAACTTTTGTATAATTCAGAATTTGTATAATATAATTTGTATAACTATTTGCACTTCTGATGTTTGTAATTGTATAAATTCGTTATTTCGAGTTTATACAAAAACAACTGAATTATATAAATGTACCCGTGAATTATACAAATCCGCAAATTATACAAATGAGGCAGCTTAAACTATAGCTACAATCCGTAAATATGCAAATTATAGCTATGGAGCATAATTAAGTTTATTATAGTGGCTATTTGTGAAAGTTCCTCAAAAAAAAATTGGGACATATTAGAAAAGATTAGAAAATAAAAATTTTTTAAAATCTCAGACTTCACGTCTAAAATTTTCATCAAATGAAATTCTATTTAGTTGAGTGTGTCTTCCTTAATTAGAAAATCTTCTTCATGTCTGTATATTGATTCCCCTCTTTCAAGATATGTTCAATAGTAACTATATTTACGATCTTCCATAATAGTATATGTCCTCCTCGTTAGTCGTTAATAAGCTTAAGAGCAATTTGGCGTTAATTTGTTTCCATTTTTAATCGTTTGAATCATTTTTTTGTCTACGTTTAACCCTTGTTTGATGCTTATTTATTCTGTAAGGAGGGTTAAATATGGTTCATATTATAAGTCAACGTAAGAATAAAGCTTACAAGTCAACGTAAGAAATGTATGTGTTTCAAATCAACGCAAAGTTATGTGCTTCTCAAACAAGTGTTTCCCAAAGTAGGTCATTTATATATATTCACAACTCTCAAGTTTATAAACTAAGATAGTAGAATATTTGAAAATCAAATTATTACGAGTAACTTAAAATCAACAAAAAAAATATAAAACGGAGGTAACGTAAATATTATGATCATCAAGGACAAATGTGTTGTTAACTCTACAAAAGAGCAAGTATTGCCAAGTAAACGGGTATAGTTGACGGTTAATGGACTTTGGGCTTAACTCAACCCAAAAAGCTAATTTATGAAAGGATCGTAGATTGTCTGCAACCATATGAATAGACCTATCATTCTTAAGTGAAGCCGATGTGGGACTCAACAACCCCATAACATCAAGTAAATTTACGTCAGAAGAAATTAGTATAAGAAACTATGAATACACTTCTTGATGATGGAATTCGGGGACAACCAAATGAGGGATGATCACAATAAAGTTTACAAATCATTTTTTGCTGTAATTGAAGGCAAAGATGGAAGATTTTGTGAGACTATATATACATACTTGTCAAATGAATCGATTATTATTCATGATTTACTATCATTAATATTATGGGCTGTTCACTTTCATTACATCAATAAATAGGGAGTATAAAACTTTTCTAGAAGTTTGTAATTGATAATCTAACGTAACTATACACACACGCCCTAATTAAGGATGTCGATCTCTATCAACTCAAATACATATGACTTAATTAAGTAACAATTAAAACCCTTTCTTGCTCGGAAGCAGCAGGAGGTTGATTTTCATGGTCAGAGTTAAGTTACGTTACGCTAAACAAATTAATATAACTTTATTTGTTCGATTTTGAAGATAAAGGAGAACATATGTGGGAAAAATAAAATACAATAAACGTAGTAATAATAATTAAGTTAAGGTAGAGAGGGGCTGAGGATGATGACAGAAGAATAGAGAGCACAAAGAATTAAGATGCAGCTTCCAATTAATTAGCACCTCATTATTCGTGCTCTCTATCTTCTGTCAACAACATCTCGCCCAATACTTGCCTCCTCTCTTTGAAATAGTTTATACTTACAGTTATAAGGAGATTCAGGACAAATTGCAACATAGAATACACAGCACCAAACCTCACCTATTGATGGGTTCTTGAGTTGGAAGAACTCAGTGCCTTGAGGTCAAATCTGTATAGATAGATAAATAATAGAGTTAGATATGTATTTCTAAACCCATGATATCTAAATTCTAAATCCATCACTGATCATACACCGAGTCTCAATTTTTAAATTATGATTGGAGATTTGCTAATGAGAATAGGAAGCTAAAGGAGGTTTCTACTTATCTAAGAAATAATGTAGCTATTATCTTATAGCTTAGGATGGTTTGAGTGTTTCCCAACATGTCGATCTATTTATAGATCGAAGATAAAATTTAACCCAAAATAGTTTTTCTATTGGAATTCAACTTTTATATATTATATAGACAATACTCATCTGTTGATATAATTTAATTTGTTATATATAATACGTTTCCTATTTTTATTTTCTAGTAAAATAGTTCCATTTATTATTGGCAATTATTTTGTTACTATCTTTAGGTAACATGTTGCACAAAATATTAAAAAATTGTTTTTACTAATTATTCTTAATTATATAGTACATATTTAATATCATTTCTTGGTTACGTTAAAAACCACTTATAAAAAAAAGCGTAAAAATTTGAAAAACTAAATAATATTAATACATTCTTAATTACATTAAAATTACTTATTTTGAACAAAATGAAAAAGTTAAAAATACCGTATGATACGTCATATGGATCGGAAGGAGTATATAATAATGATATAATTTACATAAATCTCATAGTATTAAGAGCTAATTACATTATTTCCCGACTCTTTTTCAAATTATAAAAAATCGCTTAAATTTAATGAATTCCGAATACATCACTTGGACTTCTAGATACATTAGCAGACATTCAGATACATAGGGGAGAGATGTAACCGAGTGGGGAGGGACAATCAGAGAGGGGATATAACATTCGGATACATAGGGGAGGGACGCATCCGAGAGGGAGGGATGTATCCCAGAGGGGGATAGGGATGTATCAGCGAGAGGGGAGAAGGGAGTGATGTATCCGAGAGGGGATAAGAATGTATCAGTGAGAGGGGAGTGATGTATCCAAGAAGGGATTTTTGAATTTTTTTTAAATGATAGAGATTTTTAGAAATTATGATAAAGTAAGATGTGTATTTAGGTAATTTTTTGTATAATGATTAGTGCACTCGACCTTTTAAGAAATTCAGAAATAGTGGCTTGTAAAGGAGTATATGTGGGGTTAAGACTTAAAAATGAGTATATAATTTGCATTAATTTGGTGATGCGTCACGTAAAGCTTTCATCTTTAGTGGATTAATTAGAATATAATCACACGGAGTTTGTTGGTGCCAAACGAATCAACACTAATTCTTTGCAACAGTAATTAGCCACAAAAAATGCTTGAGGTGTGAAAATAAATAAAAGATTTAATTATGACGTATTTTCTTCTCTTCTTTAAGAAATGTACCTTTTAAAATGCAATAAGAAAAATATTATCCTGTGTTTATGCATGTTCAAAGAAGAATCGAGAGGGTTATAATCTAATACATTAATTACTTTTCATTAAGATTTAATTTCTTTATTTATTTTTGTAAATACATATAAAAAAATCTTCTTGACAAAGTTTTCATTAGTTTTACATATTAATTCAGTTTTTCAATGAACTTAATTGGACAGATCAAAATATGTTGAATCAATAAATGAGCAAGTTAATAATCCATTCAATCTTAAATAAAATAAATGAATCATATTTTCATGAGCTAATTTTATCACTCAGAACGGACTATATTGGGTGAGGGATTAACTATGCATAAGAGAGACATTGCAAGTGGCCAGGGAACATGGAGAAAAAAGTGAAGTTGAAGATTAATCCCCCATCACAAATTTCGTATCACAATGATCCATCTATATTAATATCATATTCCATTTTTTGGATATTATTCCTATTATTTTTTTGGTCATGTGAATGGACATTGGACACACCCCAAAAGCTTTAGCATTATTCTTATTTCTAGTCAAATCACAAGTATAGAAATAGATATAATAACGGCAATTTAGAGTTCCCTATTAAGCTTATATACTTCATTTTATCATATTACAAATGGAGTATTATAAAAAAAGAAGAAAAAATTGCACTAAAAATATCTATGGAATATCCGATTTCATACATATATGTATACTGCATACGCCACCATGAAAAAAAAAAGTTATTCCCTCTGTCTATAATTATATTACGTTCGGCTTATTTTGAAAAGTATTTTTGAGGAGAAATAGTTTGTGTTTAACTAGAGTAATAAATTTTAAAAACACTTTTGAGCATCAATTAATATTTGGCAAATTTTTTTACAAATAAAATTTCTAAGTGTATTCTTTCATAGTATTTTTTTTTTAAAAAAAAAACATACCATCTTTAACTTCTAGAGTAAAAACAACTTTTGTAATTTTTCAAAAATACTTTTTTAAGATAAATACTTTTTGAAGAAAAAAGTACTAAAATTTAAGGAAAAAAAAGGGTCTCGACACGTATCAAAGTACTTTTAGTATTTGTAATTTTAAAATGTCATAACATCTTTAAAGTTGTATGAATAAATACAACCAAGATTGCAACTTTAAAATTTCTCTATACAAAAACCTTCGTCCATTGCTATAAAAGCATGTTATATTATTGGTGGAAGAGTCAAAGGGAACAAATATCATATCATGTTATAAATAAATGGAATCAATTAAGCAAGTATCTAAAAGAGGAAAGAGTTATGCCTCCCTATACAGTTGGTACCATTCTTGGACTTCCCCTTTATGGAATTGCACCATTTTGTTTATAAGTAAGTTTGGATCAGCCAAGTTTTAATAGTAAAAAATTACTTTTTATAAGTTTATTCAAACAAACACCATATAAATTCTAGCAAATGTATACAGAATTTGTCATTTTGATTAATTTCATAAGTTGGATTTGAAGGTGATATGTATACAATTTTATCCATATCTAATGTTTGTGATGGACTCTCGAATATCCTCATTAACAGACTGACAGACTACTCAAAGTTGCATTTTCCCAAAAATAAAAATATTAAACCGTCATCGCTTACGCACCAGAAAACTGAAGATGCATATGGACTTTAAACGCTATAAGTGGGAATTTTAACTTTATGGAGGAATTTTAGAATATTTGAGAAGCATAAAATTTAGTAAGATTTTAAGGCATCTTAATTTTGAGCACCTGTTGACACCTGTCCTGCAATATGCATTTACAATTCGTTTTAAAACTTATTCCCTCACCTTTTCTTCTTATATTGGAATATTCATTGATATATCAATAGTGAGGGAACAAAAATAATGAGATTAGATATATAAGCATCTAGAAATTAGAAAAATATTTGTTTACTACAATAAAAATGTACTATCACTCAAATATGCTTATTTATTTATTTTTTAAAAAGAAAAAAAAGGAAATAAGGGTCAATGTATCCAGAAGCAAGACTTGATTCACCTCTCATTCAAGTGTTTATTTATTTAAACATTGAACAAAAGCAGTGCTTACACCACTTAACACAGACACTGCATTCTTTCAGCAGTAAGTCCTAAAACATAACACTTTTTTTTGGTCTATTAAAAAGGCTAAACACCTAGTAAATGAGTTTAACTCCCACTTTAAAGTCCCTCCTCAATGTCCACTAAAAATTCATCTATGTCAAACTCAGGTTCAGGGGATAAATTAATCAGAGGTGGTAGCATGAAAGGTGCTGGAATTCCTTGGGCACTGATGAAAGAAGCCTACATAAATAACATCAAAAAATTAGGTTGTGACAATTCTCAGAAAGTGTTCAACTTATTTTTGGGGGGATGAAGATAAGCAAACCACAAAATTCGCCTAAACAGTTCGTTAGTATTAATTCGGATGAAGGTTTACAAGGTAGTTTCACTTACTGGGATGTTATTAGGTTGACCCATTTGATAAGTTGGGTGAAATTCATTTCCTTGGCCATCATTTGCCTCCGCCTGCACCTGAAATTGGCATTGTAGCTAGTGCTATATTAGTACTTTAAACCATAAGACAACTAGCAAAAGTTCCATAATTCATGTCAGGATTCAAATACATGGATCAAAATATGCAATTATCTGTGTGAAGTTGGACATTGACTATTCATTTAGATTGAAACAAATATACATATTTTGAGACAACAAATAAGGTAGGACTCCAAGAAATTAAAATTACAACAGTTTAGGATTCAAAATAGGTACAGAGGAAAAAAACAGTTTGACACTCTGAGTAGTAATCGAGTCATAAAATATATAGAGGAAGCATTTTGCAGGAAGTACAAGTACGGTTTTATGAAGTTTAAATCACCTCATAGTTTTTTAAGATGAACAATACCAAAAAATAGCCTAGATAAACAACACGCTGCTGTCAATAGTGATGAAGGTTTTGCACATGTAGTTCTGAAAGTCATTATAACTCACCGAAATGTTATTAGGCTGAACATTATAAGCTGGGTCAAATTCATTGCCTTGGCCATCATTTTCCTCACCTCGCACCTGAAATTGGTACAGCTGCTGCAGATAGTGCTATTTTAGTACTTCAAACTATAAGATAATTAGTAGACGTTCCAAATTCATGACAGGATTCAAATACAAGGATCAAAATATGCAATTACATGTGTGAAGTTGAACATTGGCTTCTAAATTAAATTGAAACAAAATTTACATATTGTGAGACTATTTAAAAGTTGCTACCCCATAAAACTTAAATTACAATATTTCAGGACACAAAAGAGGTAGACAGCAAAAGATAGTTTTGACTCTCTTAGGTAGTAATGATGGCAGGTACCAAAATGATGAATAATGTGTTTCTAGAGCAGAAAAAAATAAAGAAGGATGGAGAGAAATGGAGAAAGAAAAGATTTTTGGAGATGTCATCACAAGTACGACTTATTGAAGTTTAAATTTCTTTTTATATATACACATATATATGTGTGTGGGCGTTTGTGTGTGTGTGTGGAGGGGGCTGACTTGTAGTGCAACGCCTAGGCAGTGCGTAAAGGCCCAGGTAGCAGCAAGCTACCTAAGTGAGTCTCCACCCCTGAAAAAAATGTTAATATCATGTGGACCAATGGCCCACATATCAGATGTTTTATATTGATAAGAGCAGATGTTGTACCTCATTGTTTTTTAGAATAAACAACACTACAAATTACCCAGGATAAACAATATGCTAGTGTTATTTGGATTTAGATAAAGTTTGCAAGGTATTTTAAACATGCAGTGTTGAAAGTCACAATCACTCACTGGAATGCTATGAGGCTGAACCATTTGATTAGCCAGGTGAAATTTATTTCCTTGCACATCATCTGCCTCTTCCATTAAAAAATCATCAATGTTGAACTGCGCTTCAGGAGATAAATTAGCCAGAGGCGCTGGAATTGCTTGGTTACTGATGAAAGAAGCCTACATAAATAACATCAAAAAATTAGGTTTTGTTAGTTCTCAGCAAGTGTTCAACTTATTTTTCGGGGGATGAAGATAAGAAACCATCAAATTCGCCTAAATAGTTTGTTGCTGTTAATTCGAATGGAGGTTTACAAGGTAGTTTCACTTGCTGGAATTTTACGAGGCTGAAACATTTGACAAGCCGGGTGAAATTCATTTCCTTGGCTACCATTCGCATCCTCTTCTACCTGAAATTGGTACTTTAGCTAGAGTTATTTTAGTTCTTTAAACTGTAAGTTAATTAATAAATGTTCCAAAATTCATGGCAGGATTCGCTTACATGGATCAAAATATGTAATTATCCATGTGAAGTTGAATATGACTCCTCAGTTGGATCGAAATACAATTTTATATATTTTAACACTAGAAAAAAGGTAATACTCTATAAAATTAAGATAACAATATTTTAGGATTCAAAATAGGTAGACAAGAAAAAATCGGTTCAACTCTATATAGTCATAATGTCATATAAATAAAAATATATCGAGGAAGTATTTTTGCAGGAAGCAGAAGTACAACTTTATGAAGTTTAAACCACCAAATAGTGTTTTTAGCATAAACAACACCGACAAAATAGACTGGATAAACAGCACTTACTGGAATGTTACAAGGTTGAACCACTTGATAAGTTGGGTTAGATTCATTTCCTTGGCCATCATTTGCCTCCTTTTGCACCTGAAATTGGCACGGTAGCTAGCGCTATTTTAGTACTTTAAACTTCAAGACAACTAACAAGCGTTCCAAAATTCATGTCGGGATTCAAATACATGGTTCAAAATATGTAATTATCTCTGTGGAGTTGAACATTAACTCTTCATTTCGATCGAAATAAAATATACATATTTTGAGACTACAAAAAAGGTACTTCTCCATAAAATTTAGATTACAACATTTTAGGATTTAAAATAGGTAGACAGGAAAAGATCGGTTTGACTCTCTGAGTAGTAATCGTGTTATACAAAATATATAGAGGAAGTATTTTTGCAAGAAGTACAAGTACGACTTTATGAAGTTTATATCACCAAATAGTGTTTTTAGGATTAACAACACCAACAAATTAGCTAGGATAAGTAGCACTCACTGGAGGCTTAATTGGTTGAACCATTTGATAAGCTGGGTGAACTTCATTTCCTTTGCCATCATTTGCCTTGTCCTGCACCTGAAATTGGCACTGTAGCTCGTTCCAATTTAGTACTTTAAACTGTAAGATAACTAACAAACATCACAAATTCATGGCAGGATTCAAATACATGGACCAAAATATGTAAATATTTGTGTGAAGTTAAACACTGACTCTTCACTTGGATTAAAATAAAATATACATATTTTGGGACAACAAAAAGATACTACTCCAAAAAATTACAATAGTTTAGGATTCAAAATAGGTAGATAGGAATAGACCGGTTTGACTCTCTGAGTAGTAATCGTGTCATATAAAATATATAGAGGAAATATAAAATATATAGAGGAAATATAAAATATATAGAGTGTTAGAATAGAAATATGTATATATTCCTACTTAGAATAGGAAGAAGAATAGGAATAGGAATAGGAATCCTAGTTAGAAAAGGATTTCAATGTATATGTATTGTCTATAAATAGGGTCTCAATGTAACAATTTAGATACACAATTCAATATTATTTTTTCCCATATATTTCTCACATGGTATCAGAGCATTGGTGAGAAACTTCAAGTCACCGTGTCAAATTCCGGCGACGACGGTTGGGACTGATTTGTGTCATCTTTCGTTCTGAAGGTGTTGTGCGAAAGACAACACCATCACGAGGCTCGGGAAGCTCAGGCAACCGAACCCCAAGAATTTCCACCGGAAAACAACCTCCCACGCGCCGTTCGGAGGTGGAAGTTTTCCGGCGAGATCTATTCACGCGCTGGCGCGTGAGCACTGCTCCGGTCATCTTTTTTCGAGTTGTTTTCTTCTGTTGGGGTCGCCCAGTATTTCCGACCAGAATCCATTCAGTTTTCTCTAGATTCGATCACCGGAATTAGGGTTCCGGTGATTTTCAGGCAGTTTCCGGCAAGTTCCCGGCGAAATCACAATTTTTAGGCCACTGTGGGTAGATTCCGGCAGTTTCCAGCGAGTTTCTTACTCTTTTCAAGTCAAATTTCGAAAAATGTCTTTCGGGTGTGATGTTTTTGGCTCCAAAAATACGGGGATTGGAAGTTCAAGCCCTACAATCACTTCAGAACCATTAATGGGAGGTTCAAACTATCTAGCTTGGGCTTCTTCAGTTGAGTTGTGGTGCAAGGGTCAAGGTGTTCAAGATCACTTAACAAACAATGCTTGCGTTGTAGATGAAAAGACAGAGTCTAGTGACGAAGGTGCAAAAGCCAAAGCACAATGGGAGAAAGTGGATGCCCAATTATGTAGTCTCCTTTGGCGCTCTATTGATTCTAAGTTGATGCCCTTGTTTCGCCCATTCCAGACATGTTATTTAGTTTGGGAAAAGGCACGTGCTTTATACACTAATGACATATCTCGATTCTATGATGTGATATCTCGGATGACCAACTTAAAGAAACAAGAATCCGATATGACTACTTACTTGGGACAAGTACAGGCAGTCATGGAGGAATTTGAAACGTTGATGCCTATCACTACAAATGTGGAAAAGCAACAAGAGCAAAGGCAGACATTGTTTCTAGTTCTTACACTTGCTGGACTTCCTACTGACCATAACTCTGTGCGTGAC
>JAJOOO010079680.1:0-16466 GCA_029582685.1 Solanum piurae
CAATCAAGCAGCTCTTCATATCGCATCAAATCCAGTGTTTCATGAAAGGACTAAGCACATTGAGATTGACTGTCACTTTGTCAGAGAAAAGATACTCTAAGGAGATATCGTTACGAAATTTGTGAAGTCAAATGATCAGCTTGTAGATATCTTCACCAAGTCCCTCACAAGTCCTCGTATTAATTACATTTGTAACAAGCTAGGTACATATGATTTGTATGCACCAGCTTGAGGGGGAGTGTTAGAATAGAAATATGTATATATTCCTACTTAGAATAGGAAGAAGAATAGGAATAGAAATCCTAGTTAGAAAAGGATTTCAATGTATATGTATTGTCTATAAATAGGGTCTCAATGTAACAATTTAGGTACACAATTCAATATTATTTTTCCCATATATTTCTCACAATATATACACCCATATAGTTTTCAATTGTAGAGTGGAAAGTTATCAGTTTATTCACATCCAAGGGTGTGTGACCTAGTGGTCAATGAAGTGAACGAGAACTATGATGTCTCAAGTTCAAAACCCAACAGAGGCAATAACTAGGTGATTTCTACCTCAACAGAGTTACCCGGTACCTATGCTGCCGGTGGAGTCCGCAGGTACCTAGTGGGATTAGTCAAGGTGCACACAAGCTGACCGGACACCTCCAGTTATAAGAAGTTATTAGGTTATTCCTATTTTATTGGTGAAGTTTTTCTTCTTCTTTGGTGCTTTATGCACCTTGACAAAGGGGCTAGTCCAAGGAAATGCTAGGTGGGATTCGTAGACATTCTTCTTCTTAACATTTGCCCCCTACCCCTCATTAAGTAACACACACACACCAGCAACTTCTCTCTTTCCCCCTCTCTTGCATGACTGCTACAATTTAAGGCCTTCTGACTCATATTGTCTCTTAGACTGCTGCAATATTAATAGTTTCAAGACACTATAGTTCTTATGTTTTTAATACATCATATTTATTCACCTGGCTCCTAGCTATGAACTTAGCAGGTTGCATATTCTCTGTCCTTGCCGAATTTAGTTTGAAGAATGTTTTTAAACAAGTGTAATACTTCATGAACCACATGTTGTAGCTGTTAGATCCACCAGCAAATCATGTTGCCATAATTAAGATATTACTGTAAACTTGTTGTTCATACTCCTTTCTCTTTTTGCAGACATATGAAGAGTATCTTGAAGCTTATAGCAGAGGCAGCAAAAGATCGCCCCACCCTGTTAGTACTTTTTGACATTTTTCTTGTTATATATTCCTGTATTATCGAATAAACTCATGAACCATACTCTGTTGGGTTGGATTTTGAACTGTAAAAAGTTCACCTTTATCCTTTTAGTTAATCTCTGTTCTGGAAAATTTATTCTAATTTCCTTTCTTTTCGGAGAAAAGCTTGTAGCATTTAGCATTTCCTCATTGTGCTATTAGCAAGAGATGGTTAGCTTAATTGAGGAACTTGTGTCTGAAGTCACAAGTTTGAACTAAGTCTAGTATTGAAGTGGAGAAGGATAGAGGGGTGGGTCCATCATCTCCGGGTTTGAAACTCACGGATGCCCAAACCGTTGGCTCCAGATGAACTTCTTGTTCATAAAAAACTTGGGGAGACTCCCATCCCTCTTTTTTCTCCATGCTATCTAGTGGTTGATGATCTGAATGTGGTGGGTTCTCTGGGTGAAGTATTGTGATAAATTCATGTTCTATAGTTAGGGTCCTCGAAATTTCAGTCTCTGTTCTGCTCTTTAGCATGAGATTTGAGTCTTGCGTATCTTCCATTTCACCGCCCAGGCATCTTGAAAGTGATGAATCATATTCTATGAATATGATATCTATCTAGTTTTGTAGATGACATTTCCTTTTCTTTTCTCTAGCACGATGAAGTCGTTCATTTATGTATTTAAACTCAGTTTTTGAAAGTGCCCTTGTTCAATATATGTATCTGCGGAGTGTTTCTTAGTGTGGATATCCATGACTTGCACACAGATTTTTTAAGAAGAATCTTTCGCTAGAAAGGATTCTGAACAAAACATCAGGTTTCCATTGTGCAATAAGTTACCTCTCTTTATCTAGGTTTCAGGACCATCACGGAGTACACAGAGGTCATTAGCCAATGAAGAAAACTGTGATGATTCGTAAGTTTTTTTACTTCTCATTTCCAGCACACTTGGGATGCAACGAACCAGCTGAGTGACCTATATCTATTATCTTTGCAGGCAATCAGGTTGCAGTTTGAAGAAAAGGAGAAGTCACTAAATCTCCCCATTGGTTGCATTGGTTTTCTTAGCGAGCAGGCTGATATGGTTGATAATTGTATTGTTGCAGTTGTCGCGAAGTGGTGGCTCTTGCGAATTGTTCCTTTATTTTTGTAAAACTTAAAACTTAGGAGCATATATTGCTATAATGTTGTAGTATATCTGTACTGTATTATATGATCCTCTTGTCACCCTTCTCCCCTTCCTGTTTTCGAATGGAAAATTTTATACTGTCAATGGAAACTTGTACAGGAAATTAGCAAGACTCTCTATACTCATATATTCATTCTTGATAAAGTCAAGTACTGTATAGAAATGGATAATATCTTCTTGATTATTGGGATGGAGAGGAATTATTCTTCTTTTTTTCTTTTCCCTATGAGGGCACTTATTATTCTTCAAGATTATTTTAATGGTTTATGAAGTATGTATATTCGGGTTTGAGTTCTAGGTATGGAAAAATCCTTGGTAGGGAGGGCTTTTCCTCTGGAATGGGGCCCTTCTGGTGTGTATCTGAAAAAGTCGGAATTTAATGTGGATATCGAACACCAGATGGGAAATATATGTATATTTGGAGGAAGAATAGTCTTTGAGGATTGGTAGCACTGATGAATTGCTCTTGTGGTTGTGATTCGCCTTAAAGACAGCGCGATGGATATCGAATGTGTTAGGTAGTTTGTATAATATAAATGGAAAAAGGCATAAATTTCCTCCTAAACTTGTGTTGAAAAGTCAGTTACACGCTCAAAACTATTGTGGCGACCTATTAAACACAATTTTGCTTAAAGTGATATTAATACCCTCTTTCGAAGACAATCTCAGTTTTGTATAAAAAAAAAAGTGTTGTACACGCGTTTTCATACATAAATAATATTATTTTAATTTTTAAAAATCTTTATCTCTTGAAATTTTCTTAAACTATTGCATAAAAGTAAAAATTTGGGCATCCTCTTCCTCTCACCATACATTTCTCTTTTTAAAATCTATTTCTTCTTCTCGTTCATACATTGAAGGAAAAGATAAGAATCTGAAGAGAAAATAGGAGTCAGTAAATCCATTATGAAGTATAGAGATGTTGGCGGCGGTGATAGGCGATGGGCAATACCATTGTTGCCGGTGGAACAAATAAAATTTTCAGATCTGTAAAATTCTTTAAAAATCTTGATAACTATGTATGTAAATCAAGCATTTCATTAGTATTCTTTGTATGTAATGATTAATCAAATATGCTATTGATGATTTGTGACATAAAAATAGAAATTGTGGTGGTTGTAGGTAGTGCTCCGACGAGAATAGAGAAGACAAAGATGGAGAAATCATTTTCTTGGATGAACTTTTGATAAATTTAGGCAATATAATCATGAATTTTATGCATTAATGTTATAGGATTTTCAATAGGAATCATTATCTTTCTCATGATTATTTTTATGTAATCTTCTCCGGTGAATCATCAGGTGAGTTTGAATGGGAAAATCATGAATTTTAAGTTGAAAATTATTAACTTTTCTATGGAAGTCATCATCTTCTCCACTCCTTTCTATTTCTTTTTAGAGTTCTTCTTTAAGGATAGAGAGTTTGATGTACTTCCATCAAACAATTAATAGTGACAAATGTTGTGATTCCTTAAGAAGAAGAAGAACTCAAAATAAAGAAAAATGTAAATGCTTTAAAGAAATTGGGGCCACCAATAAAAAGATTAAAAAAGAAAGAAAATTGAAATAATTAATATATTAAAAGTTATAATACATAATTATATAATGACCAATAAAATAGTGCCATGTGTTTAAATTTGTCATTTTAACATGTATTTTTTTTCCTTCTCACGCACCTTAAGGAAGGTGAAAACACTTTATTTGCCATGTCACATTCTAAGGGGATATTAATATCACTTTGAACAAAATTAGGTGTGTAATGGATCGTCATAATAGTTTGAGCGTGTAATTGACTTCTCGATACAAGTTCAGAGAGGAATTTATGTCTTTTCCTTATATAAATACACATTTGTTTGTGATGGAGCATGATAATTTTGAAAAGTCGTGTTATAATTATAATAACTCTTGAAGTAGTATAAAACAAAATTCAGATATAAACATGAGTTTTGTTGTATTTTGAAGGAAATTTATTATATTTTTTCTAATTTGTATACGAAAAATATCTCTCTAACATTATCTTGAAAGTTATGTTATAGATATGAAATACCATATTGGGATAAATCATACCTATATGTTTTCGAAAGTTGATTCTTTCATGATTCGAAACCATTTCTTCTTTAATTACATTTTTTTAATTCTTTAACGCACAATGGCTCAAAGAGTCGTTGTGGTTTGGCTATTAATGAAGTTGGAATGACAAACATGCAAAATTATTATATACTTAACTCTTAATAGAAGTAATTTTTTTTAGTGTTTTTTAGTTTGTTTGAATCTTTGTTAAAACGGATTAAGAAAATATTTGTACGAATGAGAAGATTAGGTATCCAGTAAGAATGAAGTTCATTTGAGTCTAGATTGCCCTAAGATAGAACTTATCTTGAGTTGAGTCTTTGAGCTCCTCACCCCACCCCACTTACTCCACCACTAAAAAAAATGAAACTCATCGAGAGCAGAGCTTGCCAAGTATGAACAATGATTTTATTCAAATATCTTGAGGCACTAAGAACGTAACTCATTTTGAGTAGTGCCACAAAGCTCCAATGATTCAATGTGGATAATTATTTCAATCGAGTATCTAAAGTCACTAGATATGGAATTAATTAAGTGTGAAATTTCGTCGTTACCATCACAAATAATGATTTGAGTCGAGTATGCAAAACTCAAACAATAAAAGTCATCAAAAGTGATTCAAAATGAATAGTAACTTGAGTTGCTTACTAAGAATGGAGATTAGTAATTTAAGGTGAATTACAATTTGAATCAAGTCTTCCTAACCCCCAAGGATGAAACTAAGACAAATAGTTCAAAAATGATAAAAAAATCATAAACGACGTGAATAATGATTCTAATAGGTTATTCTAATTAGTCGAATATCAAAAAAGAAAGAAAAAATTTATAAACTAATTTAACTAAATAGACCAACAAATATCCTATTTTTTCTAATCACAACATTTATATAAGGATGCAATAGACCCTAATGGTCCAACCCTTTCCTGAACTCCAATTAACCAGGGCACCATTTGGCCATTTTTAGTCCTTTCTCCAACACATTAGTAGAAAGAGTAGTTTCAAAATCAAATTTCTCCCCTTTTCCAATTTGTATAGCGTTTACTGTTTCTACAAATTCAATACCAAAGTCCATATACATATCGAAAATTAACAATGGAGAATGGTGATGGAACAAATGGCAAAAGGATAAGGGCTGAAGATGTAATATGTGAGCTCAAGGACGATGGCGATTTCGATAAACTTCGCCTCAAAATTGTTCGCAGAATGAAAGAAAATGTCAGTATTTGCTTATTCTTCTTTGGTTTTGTTGTTTAGGATTCTTCATTGGGCTTAAACTGTTAAAGAGTATTTTTTATCTTCGGTTTCTGTATTGTTTTATCTGTTTTTACATCAACTTACGCTAAATCCTGGGTTGGGTTTTGTTCTTTTTACTCTATCAAAATTGTATGTGATTGGTATTGGAGATTCGACGTTAATTATTGGATTTAAGTTATATACACAGGTAGTGATTGTTAGAGTAGAAGGTTAATAGGTAGTTGAGTGTTGTTTTTGTAGTAGGGTTATTATTATTATAATTACTCCGATGTATGTGTGTCTTATTCCTGGATTTTATTATTACTTGTTGTTCTCTTGGTTTCAGTTATTGTAGTGCTAGTTGTTGATAAGCTCTTCGACTTTTTTTTGAAATAGCTTATATGCTGTTGCTTTGGTATGTTTGATATGCTCTACTTGAGCTGAGGGTCTTTCGGAAACAACCTCTCTACCTTCGCATGGTAGGGCTAAGGTCTGCATACACATCACTCTCCCCGACTCCACTTGTAATATTACAATGGGTATGTTGTTGTTGTTGTTGTACTCCGGGTGTGAGGCGAGGCGTATAGTTTTTGTGGGCTGGGGGCCTTCTATAGAGAAAAAAAGGTGAGGCAAGGGGTGTAGTTTTTATAGGCCGGGTGGTTTCTATCGAGGAAAAAGGGTGTGTATAGGTAGGCTTGAGCTAGATATTACTTTCCAGCAGAATGGGAAGATTGATACGTGGCATGTAGTTTTTCTGGTGTGGGTGCAGTACACAGAAAAAAAAAATGGTGCAAAGATAGGCTTAAGCTAAGATTCCACTTGCGAGCATAGTTGCCAGACTGTTGTATAAGGCATGTAGTTTTGCCTCCTATAGAGAAAAAAAGAGGTGCTGGCAGACTGGATATGACTTATGAGGCATGCATTTCTGGGGCAGGTGCCTCCTGTTTAGGTGAAAAGAGGTGCAGGGGTAGGCTTGAGCTAAGATTCGACTTGCGAACATAATGGGCCGACTGTGATACTGACTAATGGAACAGAGATCAGGGTGATCCAGTAGTTGATGGATACAAATGTACTTTAAAGAATTGTTGCATTATCAATTCAACCTAATCCTTATTAACTGGCTGCACCAGGTCGCTAACTCTTCTTGCAGGGTACAAATCTACGCTTATACTAGATTGCTATTTGTCGTTTGTTTTTAAATAGCTTTATAATCATATTGTCAGTGTAAAAAAATAAACCTTTAGACCATAATTGTGTAGCACACGTCCTACATATGTGGTTTTGCTTGTTTCAGCTAGCATTTGGAGACTTAACATTATTAAAAAACAAAAATCTGCTTCTCCTTAATTTGAAATCATAGAAGTTCAAACAAGGGGAACTAAGGACTTTACAGGATGCAAAAAGGACTTGCTGGCAGGATTCTAGTGGCATGTTAAACTTGAACAGGCCTTTACTTGAAAGCTTGAGTTCTGTTGCATCTACTATAAAATTATGTTAAACAGAACTAATTGTACAAAAGGTCATTCAGCAAACATTCCATAACTGAGGTTCTGACGTCTTCTCTTTTGCCAAAAGAATACCTTGATTATTAATCTACTGGGTTGCTAGTTAAGCTAGACCAATAGAAGCTTACCACTCAGCTTGTATTAGGGCTGGGTTTTAGTTCAATATGAGTTGGTGCAAAGTAATTTCAGATTGATTTTGACTGAAGGTACACTTCGTGCAAGTTCAGGGTGAATTTGCTTAGAGTAAGAATCTTTTAGTAGTTCTTTTCCGTCCCTACATTAAGTTCTGGTAACAGCTGTTTATAGTTGTAGTTCTGTCTCGGCTCTGTCTACCCCTGTGCGGTCTGGACTTCACTTTTTTGATATTCAGATATGAGTAATTCAACTTTGCTCGGCATATTCACTTTTTTGTTACATATAATTATCTTTTAAGTGAATTGATAGAATAAATTCTCTTTGATTATGTAAATTTGCTCAGCATATTCTGTTGATTATCAGTTTGGTCAGCTCTTTGTTGTGTCATTTCCACTAGCAACTAGTTTTAGGTTCTAATTTAGGTATCATGCCAAGTATACATGAAACAATTAAATATTAGTTTTACCATCAATAAAAGAAAAAAAACTTAATTGATCGTGATTCTTCATAAATTTTATAAGTTCAACTTTTTTGCTAAGCTTTCTTAGCAACTAATTGCACATAGTTTTTTTTTCCTATAAAAAATACGCGCATGCATAAGAAAGAGTTGTTTGTTCTTATTGGTATGATCAATCTTGTCTCCACACATAAGTTTCTTTGTTGTTAGAGGCTAAATAGTTCATATCTAATACTATATTATCTTACACATGTTCCTTGCATGTTATTACAATCTTCTTTTTAAGGAAATGTCCCAAAAGCTATGTACATTTTCTAAAGACTTGTAACTAAGCTCCTTTTTATTTAGTTTGAAGAGCTTTAAAAGTGAATTTTCTTTCTTCAGTTGTCGAAAGTCTCTTAAGCAATCTAAGGATATTAATTCTATCGCATCGGAGTCCAACGCAAAATTCTTGCTTCTACATTCTCATTTAACTTGTTGCTTTGAAGACAGAAAAAAAAAGGATTCTTAGTAATAACAACAAAGGAAAAAAGAAGAAGAAATGGAAGGAAGATGATGACAATGTTTATAAGAAAAAGGTGGGAATAGACAATTGAAATTTAAAGGGAAAATTACGCGGTTAAGCAAACTTATACTACTTAATTACTCATTATAGCTATAGTTTGCTATAATTACCACCCGTGACTAACATTATACATTAATTACGTGGGCCGACTTCGAGTTTGTATAATTAGCCACGTTTGTATATGTATAATTCGCCAGAATATACAAATACATATGTATAATATACAATTATCTAACCGATATACATATATAATTCACCTCTCCGACTCTCTGCTCTCTCTCGCTCGCCTCTCTCCTCCCTCTCCCAATCTCGCTCGCCTCTCTCCTCCCTCCCCCAATCTTGCTTGCCATATATACAAATGCATATGAATAAGATACAATTATCTAACCGATATACATATACAATTCACCTCTCTCCCACTCTCTGCTCTCTTTCGCTCGCCTCTCTCCTCCCTCTCTCAATCTCGCTCGCCTCTCCCAATCTCTCTCGCCTCTCTCCTCCCTCTCCCAATCTTGCTCACCTCTCTCCTCCTGCACCCAATCTCGCTTGCCATATATACAAATACATATGTATAACATACAATTATCTAACAGATATACATATACAATTCACCTCTCCCACTCTTTGCCCTCTCTCGCTCGCCTCTCTCCTCTCTCTCCCAGTCTTGCTCGCCTCTCTCCTCCCTATAACATGTAGCTACGAATTGTAATTATCAAACTGTAGCTATGGAGGTTGTTACCTTCTCAAAAAAAAAACTATAGCTATGGAGAGTAATTAGGCTATTTTTGAGTGGCTATATGTGAAAGTTCCTCAAATTTAAATATAAAAAGCGAGTATATACATTTTATTTTAAAAATATTTGATATTTGCCCCAAAATAATAATATTAGTCAAATCCATCAAACTTAATCATGTTTAAAATGGATCAATATCACCTTGTTTTGTGATTTAAGACTTGAGACATCTCATATTAAATCTCCTTAATTACCTTTATGAATAATTAGTATTATGTCTTCTTTAAATTAAGATTTTATTTTTTATAAGTAGATTAACTAAATCTTCTTGTCCAAATCATATCCTATCACTATCTTTATTGTGTTAAATTATTTTTAATCATATTATAATTATAATTTCTTATTTCCTTTAAATGAAACAAAAACAAATATATAAAGTATATAATTGTTTGGGCCAAATTGGGTCTTTTGAGACAGAAAAATTAGGGCACATCTTTATCTCCATCTGGAAAACTGTTTTGTTTTGCTACTCTGCTCTCTCTCCTTCCACCCGGAGTTATTTCTTTGATTTTTAAGGTAAATTCTCTCCTTTTTTCAGTTTCGCGGCATAAAATTACTTCAAAGAAATACTGAAACCAAAGTTTACATGGAAAAATTGATTATCTCTTTGGTCATTCAGTTTTTTACTTGTTCGAATGTATGACGAAGAGTGTAATTCTTAAGTTGTTTTGGCTGTAAAGAATTTTTTTTTTTTTATTGACCGAGTGGTTTTATCATGTGGGTTTCCTTTCTTTTTTTTTTGGTCGAATTTTGTTGAATTCAGTGAGCATTTTATTATAATGTGGAAGTTGTCAATGAATCATTTTTAAGCAAAGAATTTGCAGATTGAATTGTTTTATTATGTGGGTTTCTGGGGGTGAATGACCTGGAGGTTAGTTGGAGTTTTAATTGAATTATGTGAGCATTTTATTATTATGTTGAAGTTGTAAATGAATTATTTATAATCATAGATTTCTAGACTGAATTGTTTTATCATGTGGGTTTGAGGAGAGGTAGAGGTAGACCAGAAAGTAGTAGAGATAGAGAGAGGTGATTAGATAGGAGATGACGTAGTTTTAGCTTGCTGAGGACTTGACCTTAGATAGTAGGAGGGTGTGGAGGACACAGTTAAGGTAGAAGGTTACTGTAACATTAAAACATTGGTCTCATCATCAACAAACTAAAAGATTAATCGATCGTCATTTTAGAGAGATTTTATTGGTTCAAATTTTTTGCTAAGCTTTCTTAACAACCCATTGCACATAATTTCTTTCTTTATATAATTACTCATATGCATTAGACAAGGTTGTTTGTTTTTGTTGGTATGATCAATTTGTCTCCACGAATAAGTTTCCTTGCTGACAGAGACTGAATAGTTCATAACTTCATATCTAATACTATTATTGGCTTCAGTGGCGGAGCCAGGATTTACATTGAGGGGTGTCAAAATACAAAGTAGTAAGTACACATAAAAATCAACAAAATAAATTTTACTAATGAAAGCAAAAAATAATTACATTATCACAATCGTTTGGCGACGCCCGACGAAGAGTCGTAGCGAAGGCAGCGACTCTGCAGCGAACAAAAACGATTTTTTTGGGCTCTTCCTCCTCAAACCCTTTAATTTTGAAATTAGGGATTTGATTAATCCCTAAAGTACATTTTTTCTTTTTAAAAATAAAATATTAAAGTCAACTTTATTTAAGTCAATCCCTTAAAAATTGATGGAAAAAAAATTCTTCAGTTTTCTAAAATTTAAAGACAAAAGACGCTTCTTGAAGTCTTAATTTTAATAAAAAAACACTAAAATAAAAAAAAAAAAAGCCCAGCCCGGTTCAAACCCTTAACATTTAGGCCAAAGATTAAGGAGAAATTCTGCCGCCCCTCAACCACTGAGATAACTCTTCATCTTAACCTACCTATACAACGTAATTTTCCGACGAAGGGGTATCGCTTGACACCCCTCGGGCAAGGGTAGCTCCGCCCATGATTGGCTTATATTATATTTTTATGACAAGGGAAACCCGCAGCGGCTACCCCTTGGGTGCACACAAGGTAAAACCCCCGCTTCTATGCAATAGCTCGCAAACCACATAGGAGAGGTAACCCGCACTAGGCAAGCCCGGTGCGACGAGCTCGACCCAGAAGGCAAATCCCTTGCTTTTGCTGGCAAGGGGTTTCGAACTTGAGACCTCCAACATGGAAGTCCCAAGCCCAAACCACTGGGCCACCCCGAAGGGTATTGGCTTATATATGTTCCTCACATGTTATCATAATCTTTTCTTTTTGAGAAGGTCCCAAAGCTACGTACATATTCTAAAAGCTTATAACTAGACTCTTTTTAAATTAAATTATTTTTTTTGGCAATTAAAACACTTTATTAATCACTGTGCAAGGAATTGGAGAGAATAACTTGTATCTTATTCAATAGGTAAACATGTATAAATACAATAATATTAGAAGCTAATTAAGGAAAGAAATAAAGAGGAAATCCTAAAGATATGCTATCTATCTATATCTTTGTACAATATCAAGAAAGAGATCTGTATACATTCTTCAACACTCCCCCTCAAGCTGGAGCATGTATATTGATCATGCCCAGCTTGTTACAAAGGTAATCTACTCGAGCTCTATGCAATGCCTTCGTGAACAAATCAGCTACTCGTTCTCCTGTCTTCATGTAGCCCGTAGATATCAAGTTTTCCTGAATCTTCTCACGAATAAAATGTCCATCAACCTCAATATGTTTCGTTCTTTCATGATATACCGGACAAGCAATATGAAGAGCAACTTGATTATCACACCAAAGTTTTGATGGAGTAGAATGCTTCAATCCAATTTCAGTTAAAAGATGATGTATCCACATGATTTCACATGTAGAATGTGCCATTGCTCTATACTCAGATTCTGCACTGGACTGAGATACAACGTTTTGTTTCATACTTTTCCATGACACCAAGTTTCCACCAACAAAAACACAATAACCAATAGTAGATCTTCGACCAATCTTGGATCCAGCCCAATCTGCATCTGCGAAACACTCAATGTGAGAGTGTCCATGATTGCTATATAATATACCAAGTCCAGGGGCTCCTTTTAAATAACATAAGATTTGTTCTAAAGTTGCCCAATGTCTGACTGTGGGTGTGGACATGAACTTACTAACTGCAAATGCGATATCTGGACGAGTCACAATGAGATAATTTAATTTCCCAACCAACTTTCTGTACCGTTCTAGATCTTCAAATGGATAGTCATCATCATTTATAAGATGCATATTAGGAACCATTGGAGTACTACAGGGTTTGGCAGCCAACTTTCCAGTTTCTGCCATTAGGTCAAGAATATACTTTTTGTGAGATAGAAAAATACCCTTCTTGCTTCTAGATACTTCAATTTCCAAGAAGTACTTAAGTTGTCCCAAGTCTTTTGTATGAAACTTAGTATGTAAGAAAGACTTGAGAGAAGAGATACCTGCAAAATCACTTCCAGTGATGACATTATCGACATATACAACAAGGAGAATAGTTCCGGCAATCTGCTGCAAAAGACTGAATGATCACATTTGCTCTTTTTCAATCCGAACTCCTGAACTACCTCGCTAAATTTTCCCAACCAAACTCGAGGACTCTGTTTCAAGCCATACAAGGACTTCTTCAAGTGACAAACCTTTCTATACTCTCCTGAGCAACAAAACCATGCAGTTGCTCCATATAAACCTCTTCGTGGAGATCACCATGAAGGAACACATTCTTAATATCCAACTGATGTAACAACCAATTCTCAGAAGCAGCTAGAGAAATGAACAAGCGAACATAAGTGAGTTTGGCAACCGGAGAGAAGGTGTCTGAATAATCCACCCCATAAGTCTGAGCATACCCTTTGGCCACAAGTCTGGCCTTAAGTCTCACCACAGAGCCATCTGAATTAACTTTGACTGTGAATACCCACTTGCTTCTCACTACTTTCTTTCCACTAGGTAAGTCTACCAGATCCCATGTGTGATTTTCCTCTAAGGCATGTATTTCCTCAAGCATTGCTTCAGACCACCCAGGATGATTCAAAGCCTCCTTAATAGTTTTGGGTACAAATATAGAGTCTAGAGATACAATCAAAGATCTAGATGCGGGAGATAACTGACCGTAGGAAACAAAATTACCAATGGAATATATGGATTTGCAAGTACGTGTACCTTTGCGAAGAGTAATAGGAAGGTCAATATTTTCTATGGGATCACTTGGAGGAGGATCTGATGACGAAGGAGCTGGTGCAGCATAGGTATCATTAGTCTCTCGCCTCTTAGAGTAAACCTGAACAACAGACGGTCTTGCTGGAGCTGATGGAACTGGTGCTGAAGGCACGATAGTAGATTGGTGCTCAATTGAAGAATCAGACGATGTATGAGAAACATCATTTGATCGTTCTGGTATGGCCATGGTAACTTGGTACACTAACCACTCCTTTTCCTCCCCCTGACTCGTAGAAATGGGAGGTGCATAGAAGAATGGTGTAGCCTAGCTACATCAGTTGTTACCAAATATTTTTCAAGTTTAGTAGAGTAACAACGATATCCTTTTTGAAGGCGAGAATATCCCAAGAAAACACACTTCAAGGCCTTAGGTTCCAACTTGGTAACTGATGGTCGAACATCTCTAACATAACAAGTGCTTCCAAATACCTTAAGTTCCACCGGAAATAAGGACTTATTTGGAAAAAGAATGTTATAGGATGCATTACCTACAAGCGCATTAGATGGCATGCGATTAATCAGGGAACAAGCTGTAGAGACTGCATTGGCCCAAAACTGTTTAGGAACCTTTGTTTGAAACAATAGTGCCTGAGCTGTCTCAAGTAGATGCCTGTTTTTTCTTTCAGCAACTCCATTCTGAGAAGGCGTATCAACACAAGATGACTGGTGGAGAATCCCATGTTGCCTCATATACGACTGAAATGATTCTGACATGTATTCTTTAGCATTATTACTCCTTAGTATGTGCACGGTAGTATTAAATTGAGTCTTAACTTCAGCAGAAAACACACAAAAATGGGAAAACACTTCAGATCTATTCTTCACGAAGTATATCCACGTCATTCTAGAAAAATCATCCACAAAAGTAACAAAATATTTATGTCCAATTTTGGAAACAACAGGACATGGTCCCCAAACATCAGAATGAACTAACTCAAAAGCTGACTCTACTCGCTTATTAACCCTTTGACTTAACGAGGTGCTATGGTGTTTAGCAAATCGACATGATTCACAATCCAATGAAGAAATATTTTGAAACTCGGGACAAAGCTTCTTCAACAAAGGTAGTGAAGGATGTCCCAATCGACAATGTGCTTCAAATGAAGAAAGAACACCTGAGCATGCAACAGACCGAGGTTCCCATTCATTAAGGATGTAGAGATCATCAGATACATGTCCTTTACCAATAACCTTATTCGTTCCAATGTCACTAAACAGACAATAATCGGGAAAGAACGAGATATAACAGTTAAGGTCTCTCGTAAGTTTACTAACAAAAATCAAATTAAAGGCCAATTTTGGGAGACTTAATACAGATGACAGGGTAATAGATGAGGTTGGTTTATGAGTTCCAGATCCAACACTGGTACAAGTTGATCCATCCGCTACAGTAACCGGAGAAGATGCTTTGTGTGGCTGGAAGTTCGAAAAAGTATTAGGGTTACCTGTCATGTGATTTGTGGCGCCTGAATCAATCACCCATTTATTTGAAGAGGTAAAAAGGCACGCTTTCCCTGACTCGGCAGATTTCTGATACTGAACGAATCTAGCATAATCTTCTGACGAAACCAAAATTGTTTTATCCGATGATGGCCAATGAGCAACATCAACCTTACTATTACGCTTATCTGAACTCTTCCATTCATCTCCCTTATTATCATTCATTCTCACAATATCTACGCAAATTAACAAAGAAATCACCAAAACTCCCAATATAAAGGTTTTAACAAGAGAATAGTCAACTTCACAAAAAGGCTCAACTCAAGTAGAGAAAATCAGAGAAAACCAAATAACCCAAAACAGAGTTCAGATGGTTCAAATACCCAGCAGTTCACAGGGTAACAAGAAACTAAAATATGAATAGCCAAAGGCTCCGGACAGAAAACCAATCAAGCAACAGAGAGGAAATTTGAACCAGCAGCAGCAAAGATCAGACAGTAGTCTGGCTCAAAACAGACCAAACAGCAGCAGAGAAAGGAATTCAAACTGAAGTATCACCAAAAGAAAGATTGCAGAACCTGGATCTTGATGTTAAATCTTCAAAACGTAGTCCAATGATCAGAAAACCACCATAAATCAACTGGGAATCTTAAGGCAACGTCAAATCAGTAAGACAGACCACCAGTGGTGAAGTCACATGAACCAGAAATATGGCAGCGGCTAGTTCCGGCAACCACCAGTGGTGAGGCTTGAGAACCACCACTTCAAGTCTCACAATTCCGGTTATGCTCTGATACCATGTGCAAGGAATTGGAGAGAATAACTTGTATCTTATTCAATAGGTAACATGTATAAATACAATAATATTAGAAGCTAACTAAGGAAAGAAATAAAGAGGAAATCCTAAAGATATGCTATCTATCTATATCTTTGTACAATATCAAGAAAGAGATCTGTAGACATTCTGTAACACCAAGTGAGATCAATTACAATACCAAGGGAAAGAAACCTACTTCACCCTTCTTAATAACAATCAAATAACCTATAGTAATCAAATTTATTCCACTGCTCAGCTATCTACCACTCCAAACTAGCATGTATCTATGTACTCCATGAACTTTCTATTCCCACTAACTCTTATACAAAGTCCCAGTTTTATGTGATGAAGAAGTGCTTCCATTGGTCTCTGAATTTGTTGAAAAATCCTCTCGTTCCGTTCAATCCAGATGTTATATATAACCTCTTTAAAGATGATACCTCTTTCTTGTTTACCCCTTGCCTTCTTATCCACCCATTTCCATTCATCTTCCCATTGAAGTATGCCTCTATGCCATTTTTTCCATGCTAGTATTGATGTCCATAATGCTTTGGTAGAGGGGCATTTAAAAAATAAATGATCTGCACTTTCATGTTCATCATTACATAGGACTCATGTTGCTGCCACTGGAATACCCCATTTCAATAATAGGTCTTTGGTTTGTATCCATAGTATAAATATATGTTTTGCTTCAACACAACTATGACCTACCTAGTTCTTCCATTCCACATTAGGACCCTCACCTCTTAGCTGGTGTATACGCCTTTGAGGTAAGAAATTTTCCTTCGTGGATCAGCTTTTCAGTGACTCCCCAAGTCTGCCA
>JAJOOO010079683.1:0-45623 GCA_029582685.1 Solanum piurae
TCTTGATTAATGAAATGGGCAGCTCCCAGTTCCTGCCCAATACAGACATGAAACAAGTGTCATTTGTGTTTACAATACATGCAGTAATCCATAATTCATGTGCTGATAAATGTTCTATGTGATTTGCATATATATATTGATTTGGATTAGTTGGCTTACAATCATGAATACTCTCCAATTGTGCACTTCCACATTTATTTCACTAACTTATAATTTTATTTTGAATGTGCAGGAAAATGGCGGTAATTGAATTTGAATTGCATGTGGCCAAAAGTAAACTCGGTCTATTGTAGTGAACGATGAAGAGTTTTTGTACTACTGTCATATACGTTTGAATGCATTTGATTTTTTGGAATTTATTGATAGTAGAGATCTTTAAGCAATCACTTTCTAAGTATCGCTTGTACAAGACATGTTTCTCGAAGTTTATTTGAAATATATAGCTACGATTTAATTATTAGATAATTTTGTGCTTTAGGTCACTTGTATATTTAATTATGTGATTATATATTAAATAAATGCAAATAAAAATTATTATTATTAAAAATAAAAAATTGTGCCTACAAAATTCTACACAACATTGTCACACTTCAAAAGTGTTGTTGTAGGACATCCAATGTTATCTTGTAAATAAGAAAAGTTACACTTTATAAGTGTTGCTCTAGATGAGAGAAAAAGTTACACATTATAAGTGTTGCTCTTGATGAGATATAAAAGGCATCGCTTTTTAAGTGTGACCAATAACAAAGCAAAGGCAACGCTTTTAAGTGTAGTATTATAAATATAGGCGTCGCTAATTCATCACAACAAAGCGTGCCCTTATACCTCTTTGGCTACGCTTTATAAGTGTAGCCAAAGATGGCGACATTTAAAAAGTGTTGCCTAATGTCAAAGGTTACGCTTCTTTAGGCCACCCCCTCAAAAGTGTTGCTTAAAGTCCAAAAGTGTAGCCTTTTATCAAAGGCCACACTTTTTGCTAGTTTAGACTACACTTTACTGGGGTGGCCATAGGCCTAAAATGGTGTAGTGGACTCAAGATGATAATTCCCTCTCTTTATGAAGTAGGTCAAGAATGACACCTATGATTAGTAAGCATGAATAAAGTCATGCCAAGATATGCTTAGTGTGACTGGTATTATGGGATGCCACTCATGCATTGTACAAGTGTTCCTTGAGTTTACTTACGAGTACAAGTGCTCTTATGATATGAAAACCTAGGTCTTGACTATGAATGTGGACTATGCCAAATAATGACCAAAGAGAGGTACTTATCTTGGATGGTATTATGGGATGCTATTCTTACCTTGCACATGTATAATTTGAGTTGGATTGTAAAGTAGTCATCTTGTAATATGAAAGACTAAAGCTTGAAGTATGTAACCACTGGTCGTGAAGGTGGTCGTGAACCCCTTGGCTGTAGCTTGCCAAGGTTGAGCAGCCTTGTCCCCTTGGCTTGGGCTTGCCCTTTTTCCTTTGCACTTTCCCTTCCCATGCTCAACCAAACTCTTAATAGTCTTCTAAGCTATGAGGTCTAACACACACCTTGTTGTTCAACTACTAAAGCCCTCATTCCAAGCACGTAAAGTCTCATCTACGACTCTAATTCTCAACATCACACTCTAAAACCCTAACTTATGGCTCTAGTTAGGTCTACTAGTTTCTGGGGTGTAACATAGGTACTGCCTAAGGGACCACGAGCCACTTCACGGCCCGTGGTCATGACCACGGCTTGTGGGAAGACTCGTGGTCATGCCTTAGGATTATAGGAGTTGGCTTGTCAAAGGGAGATACTGGTCAAGGGACCACGGGCACCATCACGGGCCGTGGTGCCCTTGACGGCTTGTGAAGAGGGCCGTGACCCCTGGCAAGGGGCTGCCTAGTTAGGGGTTAATTAGTAATTTTCAAAACGTTTAGTTAATTAATGGGTCATTTTATATGAGTGTTATTCACCTATTTAAGGTATTTTAAGTCATTAGCCCCCAATTTTAAGTCACTTTTCACAAGACCCAAATTAAAACCCCAAATCACTCGTCTCTCAAATATCTCCCTCTAGAAAGACCTCTATTTAAGAAGAGAGGTTGAAGCTAAGGTCAAAATCAAAGGCTCCATTGTTGAAGGCTTGTGATAGGGCTTTGATTAAGGTATGTTTATCTTATCATAAATGGGTTCTTCCACGCATAGAGTTCCCTAGGATTTCTCCTAATTTGTGAAGAAGAACCCCAATCTAAGCTAGGGTTACTTCCAGTGTGTGGGTTTTAGATGGGTATCATTCTAATTGGTTGGATAATACTTATATATGATTAATTTAGTGTTGATTCATGATATTATGAAGAATTTATGTGAATTCCATGATTAACCCTAGAAATCAAAGTTTGTGGGTTTAAGTCTTTTGATGAGAAATTGATGATTCTTGATAGATCATCTAGAACTGTCACCATGAATAGAAATTATCCAAGAATGGAATTATGAAATCATGAATTGAACTAGGCTTATGGATGTATAGACCATGAATTGAAATGATAGAATTTGGGACTTTATGATGAATTATGCCTAGAATTACCTATGATTAATGCTTATGACTAATATGTCTTGTGATCTAGTCTAGTATGATGATTGTGGGGTAAATATTGATAGTAGGGCCTGAAGTCATAATGTTGATCACTAGGTCTTATAGAGTAAGTCTAATATGATGATATAGCTTGCATAGAATTGTTATACAAAGTAGATAGAGATGTGGTGGAAGTCTTTTTACCCACATGACCTACCTAAAACTATATGAACGCATTTATGTAGAATGTGAAAGGTCTTCTCACATAGAATGGTTCTAATTGAAAGGTTAATCACCTAAAATGAATCAAAGTATGAATAAACTATGATAGCTTGAAGTTGTGACATATTATCCCTTCATGTATAGCTTGTATGATAGCATGAGTTGGTATTTCTCATGGTGGCTTGGGATTGAGGAATTATGCTCTCCTAAGGGTAGCTTTAACTAGCATTGCAAGGATGCTTTTCATGGTAGCCTGCATTAGGATAGGCATGGTAGCCTAGGATTGAGGACTTATGCTCTTCTAAGGGTAGCTTGAACTAGCATTGCAAGAATGCCTTCATGGTAGCTTGACTTGGTTAGGCCAAGACCATTTCATGGTAGCTTAGGATAGAGGATTAATACTCTCCTAAGGATAGCTTAGGGTTGAGGATTCATACTCCCCTAAGGATAACTTATATCATATTGAATGTTTGCATGGTAGCTAGGTTGGAATACTTGTATTCTTCCTTGTATAGCTTGGGTTGCATGATAGTGTGCCTTTCATGGTAGTTATGTCTAGCCTAGTAGTGTTCTATTCTTTGATAGACTAGAATGATAAATAGTTTGCATTGAGTAAGCTAGCAAAGAAGTACTTAGTGTGAATGGTAGTATGGTATGCTATTCATACATGGCACAAGTATGACTTGAAGCTACTTATGAAGTGTTCTCTTCTGTGATGTATGCTTAGCTTGTATTGATGCTATAGTTGCCTTCCATTATATGATTGACTCAAGATGATAGTCTCTTGTATTTATGAAGTAAGTCAAGAATGACATTTATGATTAGAAAGCATGAATAAAGTGATGTCAAGATATGCTTAGTGTGGGTTGTATTATGGGATTCCACTCATGCATTGCACAAGTGTGTCTTGAGGTTACTCAGGAGTAGAAGTGCTCTTATGACATGAAAACCTAGGTCTTAACTATGAATGTGAACTATGCCCCAGAATGATGATGTACTTAGCTTGGATAGTATTATGGGATGCTATTCTTGCGTTGCACAAGTATGCATGGAGGTGGCTTGTGAATTAGTTCTCTTGTAATATGACAATTAAAGGTTGAAGCATGTAAATATGAAAGTGTAAGTTAAGACTATGCCATGAACATGATTTATCTCCTATGCTCATTAACTGTGTCTTATGTTGAATTGTTCTGATATGATCCCAATTTTGGAGATTATGCTATGAATATGTTATTATATCTTATGTTTATGTGTTATGTTGAGTAACCATTTTGAGATTCTCTTATGATGTTTTGCTAGATTTCATACTTGGTACATTTTGTACTAACGCATATTGCCTACATTTTACTCAAATGTAGGGTTTCAGAGATTTAGTTGCTTGAAGGCTAGGTTCCTAAGGTGCAAGAAGACTAGAAGATTTGGTGAGTCCTCATAGCTTCGAGGACAAACCCATTATGTTCCCTTTATGTCATTTCTTTATGTTTTAGACTTTTATATGGGCTGCGTTCCAAGACTTTTATTCTAGAGTTTAATAGATGGTTTGAGACAAAGTTTTAGTAAAGACTTCCGCTTGCTTTAGAAAATATTTTCGATTGCATGGTTTTAAAGAAGTTTTAAATTTTCCCGTACTTTTCTGTTTTCTTATGTTATGATTATGCTAAGGGCTTGTATGAGACCCCTTCGGGGTCAAGTACACCAGGTTATGTCTAGAAGGTACCCCTGGGTCGTGAAAAACTTGGTAATCAGAGCACAAGTTTTAGAAT
Source organism: Solanum piurae (assembly GCA_029582685.1). NCBI lineage: Eukaryota > Viridiplantae > Streptophyta > Magnoliopsida > Solanales > Solanaceae > Solanum > Solanum piurae. The sequence continues at coordinate 4,534 of JAJOOO010079683.1, forward strand.
GGTTCTAGGATTGTCTTAAACCACGTCTAGTAGGGTCTTGTTCATAAATGTGAAGCACGCCACATTTACGTATAGGAGGATATTAGATGTTTAGGAAATCTCAATTATTCATTTTGTTAGTCGTTCCATAGAGTTTGGCTTTAGTAGGCTCTTTTTCTGATTTGTTCCTATGGTTTTTCACGGTATGGATAATATATGGGATAATGCTATGAGGGAAGAGGAAGAAAATATGGACCATGAAGTTCCTCTCCAAGTTCCTTCACAAGCTCCTCCTCAAGTTCCAAATGACCCTCCAATTGGAAATGCCACTCTTGCGGAGTTTAGGGCTTCTATGCAATTATTGGCTCAAGCCTTGATGGCACAAGCTAATAGAGAGGTGGTGGCTCCGGCAAACCCAATAAGGGGGATGGGTGCATTTAGGATAAGAGAGTTTTTTAGGATGAACCCTCTAGAGTTTAGTGGCTCCATGGTGGAAGAAGATCCAAATGGATTCATAGAAGAGGTTAATAAGACACTTGCTATAATGGGGGTGACTTCTATAGAAAAAGTTGAACTAGCCGCTTATCAATTGAATGATATTGCCCAAATTTGGTATGAACAATGGAAAGATAGTCGGCCGGTAGGAGCGGGTCCTATAGAATGGGAAGCATTTAAGTCGGCATTTCTAGATAAGTTCTTTCCCTGGGATTTGAGGGAAGCTAAGTTGGAAGTGTTCATCAATTTTAAGCAAGGTAACATGAGTGTAAATGAGTATGCCTTGAAGTTTACTCTTTTTTGTAAGTATTCTTATTCTTTGGTAGCAAGTCCAAGGGATTTGATTTATAGGTTTATGACGGGGGTGTCTGATATGGTAGAAGAAGAATACCGTATGGCAATGCTTGTTGATGATATGGATATCTCACGCCTAACGGTGTTTGCCCAACAAATAAAAGAGTCAAAACTAAAGAAGGAGAAAGCTACAGAGAAAAAGAGGTCTAGGATGGACGGTGATAAGTCCTTCATGATGGGTTCGATGGACATGGTCGTTCTAGGAATCAATAAAAGTTTTCCGGACATATCTTTTCTAATGCTCCTAAGCATAAGGATGAGAGGGTGTCTACCCCTAGGACACAAGGGAAAGGTAATGACTCTCTATGGCCCACTTGTGTTGGGTGTGGTAAGAGGGAAGAGGGTAGGTGTTTAGTCGGTAGAGAAGGTTGCTATAGTTGTGGTGAGAGTGGCCACATGAAGAAAGATTGCCCAAAGGCAAAGGCTACAAGAAGAGAGGGTAAGCAAGTTTCCACTAGTAGCGAGGATGTGGAGCCTCAAAAGAAGAATAGGTTTTATGCTCTCTAATCTAGAGCAGATCAAGAGTGATTTCCTCATGCCCCTTCTGGCATGTGTTTTATGCTTTAGTAGATTTCTGGATTTCTTGTCTTTTGTGACTTGTTATGTTGGACTTGAAGTTGTCTTTAGTATGAATAATGTTAAGCTTGAGTAGGCTTACTTCCAAGGGGGAGATATTGTCCCTATCTATGAAGGTTATTCTGTGATTACTTCCAAGGGGGAGATATTTCCTTATATGCATGTTCATGAAAATGCTTAAGTCTTGTTAGAAATGACTTATATGCATTGTTTTCCTCATGTTGTAGTGCATTGAGTAGAGTTCCATATAGCTTCATGGGATGATTATATAAGCATGCCTTAGATTGGAGTTGAAAGATTCCTCCTTGAATAAATGACTTTTGTGAGTACATTGCATTTAGTCTCCATAAATATGTGTTGAGCATGTTTTAGCTACGATATGTTCGTTCCTCCTTGATAATGAATAGATATAGAATTTTATACATTTTGGGTTGGTCGATGTTGTTCCTATTCCGTTGTGTTGCATTGAGTATGTTTAGCCTGGAGTGGAAATTTTCCTCCTTAGTTCTGTGCATCTAGATGTATTTCATGCATGATGGGCTGCTAGTCTAGAGTCGTTCTTTTAAGAAGTGTTTAGAATCATCATTCGAGGATGAATGTTTCCAAGGGGGAGATATTTTAATGTCCCGAAAACTAGTACACTAAACTAGGGTCTTAAATTAGGGTTCTAAGGTTTGGTATGAGGGTTAGATTCGTAGACAATACTTCTCGTCGATAGGATGAGGGGTTTAGTGGTTGAACGTCAAGGCACATAGTAGACCCCGTAATCTTATAGATTAACCTAAGTCTTAACATGTGGGGTTGTCAAGCCTATGGAGTGGTTAAGGGCCTAGGCTATCAAGGAAGAGTGAAGGAGAACTTGTTCTTATTTGGGCCTTTTTAGCGATTGGGCAGCATGATCGCCCAAGTGACTTGGCGAGGTGTCAAAGTGCAGTTGGGGTCGCCTAGTGGGCTGTCCCCTTGGCCTAGGTTCTGGAAATTTATGCGAGCTAAGTTGGGGCTCACCGGTTGGGTAGGCGAATCGCCCAAGGGACCCCTCCATCACATAGTGAGCTGCCCCTTTAGGGTTCTTACTGGAAATTTAGGCGAGCCAAGGGCCCATTAGGCGAGTTTCCTAGTGCCCTTGGCGAGCCAAAGGGTGCAAAGGGCGAGGTAAGTCGTGAAGACTAGTAAGTTTTGGGTTGAAAATTTAAGGGTCCTTAGTTATTTTCCAAAGTTGACCCTACATTATTTTATTCCCTTCCTTGTTAGTATATAAGCTCTTTAGACCTAAGTTTTTCTTGAATTAAGTCATTCTCCCAAGAATCCAAAGAAAACCCAACTTCATCCCCTCCAAAGAATATTTCTTTCTCTAGAAAACCTCCATTGAAGAAATAAATATAGCTTGAAGCTTGGGTCAAGAACAAAGTCCATTGTTGAGAGCTTGTGCTAGGGCTTTGATTAAAGGTATGTTTAGCTTTTCAGCTATGGGTTTTTCCACCTATAGAGTCCCCTAGAAATTCTCCAAATTTGTGAAAAAGAACCCCAATCTAAGCTAGGGTTTCTTCCAATGAGTGGGTATAATTGGGTATGACTCCAATTAGTTGGATAATACTTATTTATGGTTAATTTAATGTTTATTCATGACATTATGAAGAATTCATTTGAATTCCATGGTTAACCCTAGAAATCAAAGTATGTTGGTTTATGTATTTTGATGAGAAATTGATAGATCTTCTAAAATTGTTATCATGTATAGAACTTATTCAAGAATGGGAATATGAAATCATGAATTGAACTATACTTATGAATGTATGATAGATCATGAATTGTAATGATTGAATTTGGGACATTATAAGGAATTATGCTTAGAATTCCCTATGACTAAGGCTTGTGACTAATATGTCTTGTGATCTAGTCTAGTATGATGATTGTGGAGTAAAGCTTGAAAGTAGGGCTTGAAGTCATAATGTTAAGCACTAGGGCTTATACGGTAAGTTTAATATGATGAGATAACTTTCATAGAATTGATATTGAAATTATATAGTGTTGTGGTGGAAGGCTTTTACCCACATGACCTACCTAGAACTATATGAATGCATGTATGTAGAATGTGAAAGGTATTTTCACATAGATTGGTTCTATATTGAAGGGTTAATCACCTAAAATGAATCAACGTATGTTAGAATAAAATAGCTTGAAGTTGTGAGGTATGATCCCTTCATGGATAGATTGTTTATATAGCATGAGTTAGTAGTACTCATGGTAGATTGGGATTGAGGAATTATGCTCTCCTAAGGTTAGCTTGAATGAGCATTAGTAGGATGCTTTTCATGGTAGCTTGCATTAGAGTAGTCATGGTAGCCTAGGATTGAGGATCTATACTCTCCTAAAGGTAGCTTTGACTAGAATTATTAGAATGCCTCCATGGTAGCATGACTTGGTTAGGCCATGACCACTTCATGGTAGCTTAGGATAGAGGATTTATACTATCCTAGGGATAGTTTAGGATTGAAACAACATACTCTTCTAAGGATAGCTTAGGGTTGAGGATTCATACTCCCTTAAAGGTAGCTTGCATCATATGGAATGTTTGCATGGTAGCTAGGTTGGAATACTTTTATTCTACCTTGTATAGCTTGGGTTGCATGGTAGTGTGCCTTACATGGTAGTTAGGTCTAGCCTAGTAGTGTGCTATTCTTTGATAGACTACAATGATAAATAGTAAGCATTGAGTAAGCTAGCCTTAAGAAGTTTTTAGTGTGAGTGGTAGTATGGGATGTCGTTCATACATGGCACAAGTATGACTTGAAGCTACTTATGAAGTGTCCTCTTATGTGATGTATGCTTAGCTTGGAGTGTTTCTATAGTTGCCTTCCATGACATGATTGACTCAAGATGATACTTCCTCATTTTTATGAAGTAGGTCAAGAATGATACCTATGATTAGTAAGCATGAATAGACTGATGTCAAGATATTCTTAGTGTGAGTGGTATTATGGGATGCCACTCATGCATTGTTGTAACGACCCGTAAAATGAATAGGTGAAACTAGAGCCTAACATTTGTGTGTTTAGTTGTTGTGAGGTTTGAGGTTGTATAATGTTGTCCCGAGTTATGGCTGAGGGGTTTAGGGGTTAAACGTCAAGGTACGATCCCCAAGAACCACCCTAGGGGTTCTTCAGGAGGACCCTAAGCCTAACCCCTAAGACCGCAAAGAAACCTAAAACTGCCCAAAACCTCATGACCTATGCCCCGTAGGTCCGCCTACGCCTCGTGGGTGGCCTCCGTAGATCAAGGGCCACATTGGCATGTTGCAGCCCCAAACCATGGACCTGCAGGATGGGGCGTAGCCCAACCTACGGTTTGTAGGCGAGGGGACGTCGTTTGCACCTATGTGATGTCTAATGTCTCGACCAAGTAGGGGTGAATTGGTAAATTCATGTTAAATCTAGTTTAGTTGGGGGATGGTTTTAATTGGTTATTTAAAGTATTTTAAGGGTTTATAAAGTATTAAACTCTAATTTTAATTCATTATTTCAAAACCCAAATTAGAAACCTCCCCTCCCCTCCAAAAGTTCTCTCTCTAGAAATCTCCATTGGAGGTGAAGGATTCAAGCTTCCAAGGTCAAGACATCAAGTTTTTCAACGGATTTTCGTGGAGTTCTTCCATAGAATGTATGGTAGTATTCATACTTGATTTAGTTTCTTTCAATGAGCCAATTTCAAAGTTGATTTCAAGTCTCCAATGTTTGCCCAAAAACCCAAGTTCTCAATCTTGGCATGTGTTCGATTCCAAACGATTTTCAAAGGCTTTATTGCATTGAATTATGAATGAATTGTGGATTTAAAGATGAATTAATATGATTTATTCCTAGAACCCATGTTTTCCCCAAAATTCTTAAGTTGTGAATTGAAATTGGGAATTGGTTGATTATGCAAGTATGTTGAATAGTTGATGTTTATATTGAATTAGTGATTGAATCATGCCAATTTCCTATTCTATTGTTGTATCTTAGATTTATGGGTTAATGTTGGTTCATAGCCTTGGAATGTAAGTTCATGAAGAATCTATGTATGATTATGATGTGAAGTATATGTGTGTGATCTCAATGAATGTATTATGATCATGTTTAGAATGTATTTGTGTTATGATTGAATGTTATTTCTCAATTAACACCTATGAATAATGAGGCTATATGTGAAAGGTTATTCTCACATACACACACACTCGTGAATTAATTGTAACGACTCAAAAAATAATAGGGCTATCTAGAGCCTAAACGTGAGGGTTAACGTCAAAAGTTAAGGGCAAGAGATAAGGGTTTTGGGTGTAGGCCATGGTTTGGAAACCTAGGCTACCTAAAACTAGACCTAGCTACTACCTTCCTCGACCACGAGTCATGGTGCCAGCCGTGGTTGGCTAGGCAGTAAGCCCTAGAATGGTGCCAAGCCAAGGCTCTCCTTCATGAGCCACTTCACGGCTCGTGGTCATGACCATGGGCCAGGGGAAGGCTTGTGGGATCGCCTTAGCTTGATGAGGGATCTATTGCCCCAAAGACCACGGGCACCTCCACGAGCCGTGGTGCCCTAGACGGTCCGTCAAAGTGGTCGTGTATATCACTTTGCCTCAAGGGGAGGCAAGACAGCTTGGCCAAGGAACTGCCTCAAGACCACGACCATCACCACGACTCGTGGTCTTGACCCTGGATCGTGGAAGGTCTCGTGGTCCTTTCTTACGCCCTTGATGGCTTGTGAAGGTTGAGAGGGACACTGCCTAGGTGACCACGGGCACTACCACGAGCCGTGGTACCTCTCACGACCCGTTAAGTTGGGTGTGGTCCCTGACGGGGTTTCCTAAAATGGGGAGTTTTAAGTCATTTCCCTTTTTTTAATAAGTATGTGGGGTTGATTTTAAAGAGTTTATATCACTAGTATATATAGTTTTAACTCCTAAAACAATTCATTCACTCCTTATTTCCCCAAATCAAAACAAAGAATTCCTCCGTTCAAAATTTCTCTCTAAACTCAAGGAAGAATAAGGGAGCCATTGAAGCTAGGGTTTGTGGATTAAAGGTGTTTCTTCCCCAAATTTCATGGGGAATCAATAGAAAGGTATGGTAGTCTTCATCCTTGTTTAACTTTTCATTGAAGGAGCTAATTCCAAAGGTGATTTGAAGTTATAAAAAACCTAGGGTTTTACTCAATCTCATGGGTTCTTTCACAAAATGTTTTCGAATGGTTATTAATGACATATTGTGATTGTATTAGTGTTTAATTGATGATTTACGATGAAAATACTCTATAAAACCATGAATTCTCTCAATTTCTGAAATTGTACCTTTATGAAGTGGGTTTGATGATTATGAAAGCTTTAAATGGAATATGTATAAATTTCTTTGGGTTATTGAATTGTATCATTATGCATGCCTTAATTATAGTGAATTGTTGGTGTGTTGATTATTTGGGATTCGTGGCCTTGAAGGCATAGTATGAGGAATTGAGTTATAATCATGATATCTTGTACATGAATGTGAATCCAATGAAGTTAATGTGATCGTTTTTAGAATGTAATTGTGTTATGATTGAATGTTATTTCTATATTAACACTTATGAATGATGATGAACTATGTAAAAGGTTGTTCTCACATACACACACACTCATGAATGATTAATGAATAAAGTTTCAATGATTATGTTAATGATGATGGGTTGATTGAAAGGCTATTCTCAATTGTACTCTAATGAATGATAATGAAATGTTGTGAAATGACTTTTTCACAATATGGGATTCTTAGGTGGAAGGCTATTCTTATCTTTGAATCTATGAGCTTTCCAATGAATGAATGTTGGGTTTGAGATGGATACTCATCTGTGAGCTGAGGCGGAGTATCTAGTAATATTGTCTTATCCCATAGTGAACTAATATAATTAATTTGAAGTACTCCATGGGGAATAATGCTAAGCACCGAGTGGATATGACTTTAGATGGGTTCTCCTTCGTGAGTTGAGGGGGGATAAATAGTAGCAATCTCTTGAGATGGATACTCATTTGTGAGTTGAGGCGGGGGTATATAGTAACAATCTACCTATCCTATAACTATGTGCCCACATAGGTATAGCTTTTGGATCCACCTAAGCTATAAAACAATGGTCCTACCTTAGGCAAGTTGGAATCCCGTATCCGGTGAGGGTGACACCGGGATTCCATGTCAAGCTCACATGGTCTATGTCGGTTAAGGTTTACCCCCACAAATAATGTTAATGAACTGTGGCTTCTTAAAAATGCACTACTTAGTGTGGGTGGTGGTATGGGGCGCCATCTATGCATTCCACAAGTAGGCTTTAAGAGATGTTGTGGTATGTTCCTTTATAATGTTAAGTGTAATGAATGTGCTTTTATGATGATATTAATGAAGTGTGTTGATCTAATGTCTATTGAATGAAGGTGCTCTTAATGAAATGAAGCTAATGAAGAATGTTACTTATGTATTTAATGATGCATGCTATACTTGGATTGTATTATGAGTTACTTCCCTGTCATGACTTAATGAATATGAATGTTACTTGTCTATGGTGGCTTTAAGGAGGACTTATTCTGAGTAGTAGTATGGGATGCTACTTGCACATTGAACAAGTATGACTTAGAGTTTCCATAGATGATGGTCCTTATATGTCGATATGACTTATGTAATGTTTATGTCTCTTTTGTATGAGTATTGTGTAAGGATGGAAAGGTTGAATGGTAAGTTCACGTTTGGTGACCTTAAGTTGGTACTTTATTGTGGATGGTGGTATGGGACGCTATCCATACATAGCACAAAGTATAGCTTGAGGGTTACTTGAGGTGAAGGCTTAATGTGAAGGTAATGGTTTATATGATTATTTGGCATAAAAGCATGACTTTCAAATAAAATATATGTTTTAAGTATGTTGTTGCATGGCTATCATACTTAGTAGTTAATTGTGCTAACCCATATTCTTTTATGTTTTATTACAAGTGTAGGTTCAGACATTTGAGTGATTCTCTCAAGTTGAAGTTTCAAATTGAGATTCACCAAGACTAAGTGGTATGTCCTCATAGATCTAGGACAAGTAGTTGATGTTTCCTTTATTTTCATGTAATAGACTATTGTTAAGTTTCTCGATTGTGAACGGTCGTGACCCTATTTAGTTTCAAGTATGTTGATTAGATGGCCATGTGAGACAATAGACTACCGCTTGCTTTTAATGTTTTCGATTGTTTGATTTATAAAATAAAAGTTTTAAATTCCTCTCTATTTCTAAGAATCTTATGCAATGAAAATGCTATGAGGCTTGTCTGAGACCCCTTTGGGGTCAAATACGCTGTGTCGCTTCAGAGGTGTTGACTCGGGTCGTGACAAACATGGTATCAGAGCATAATGTTTTGGGAATATTTTTTAGAATTGATGTCTCACAAGCCACGTCTAGTACAGTCTTGTTCATCAGTGTGAGTCGCGATACATATATGAGCGAGAGGCACTAGAACGTTAGGAATTTACGCTTCTTTCATATTCTTCAAGTCGTGCCATAGAGTTTAACTCTAGATGTCTTTCTCTTATTCCTTATCCGATGGTCTTTAGGGTATTACCACTTGGAGGGCTTATTCTAGAAGGAGTGAGGGAGAAAGGTTGGTTGTGATGCAAATTATGGCTATGTTACTTGTTAGACTTGAGGTGATAGATTGTGATATTTTCTTTAGTATGAATGGGTTGCCTTATGGTTATGTATGTTGATGGTAGAAAGTCATGATGAGTTTTGAGGTATGTTGATAAACTTGATGTAATGTGGTGTTTTAGAAATACCTAGGTGTGTGAAGTGAGTAGACTCCTCTAAGAAGGGTAGAAGTGTAATTCACCTTGGTTTAGGATCACCTTGGGTGATGAGTGTGAAGATTTACTGATGTTGCTCCAACCATAGAATGGAAAGAAGTGAAGTTTAAAAGAGCTTGTATAGGCTTACTCCCTAGTGGGGGGGATAATGTGCTTATATGCTAAGGTCATGGAGTGTCCTTGATGTTCACGAGTTGGGCTTGCTTGATGTTCTCACCTTATGAAGTGTAGTGAGTTTGAGGAGTTTAGACCCGGTATGGTAGACTTATATGAGACCTTGAGTGGTGTTGGTAAGGTTGTTTGGGAGCAAGAGTTGCTTAATGGGGACGTTCCTAGTTTAAGAGCTCCGGTAAGTGATAGTTCCTTTTGGTTGTGAATGTTGTATTGAGGTTCTTATGTTGTTTTTCATGTTAGCCTTAGTTGGGTTTACTCCTAAGTGGGGGATAGTATGTTGAATAGTAGGTTGTTGAGAGTTTTGATGTCCTTGTCTCTTTCCTTCTATTCCTATTCAAGCTTGAGACCAAGAGTTCCTTGTAGCTTGTTTCATGTTTTGGAGTCATGTGTGAAGTGTTTTTTCATGATCTCCTTATGTTATGCATGTTCTTAATGAGTTTCATGATTTTGTTCCTCTTGTTAATGTGTATTTAGTATGAGCTGTCTAAATGTTTCATGAGGTTGAATTGTTGAACATGCCTAATGTTCTTTTATGAAGAAATTGCATAATGTGCCTTATGATGTTGTAATGAGTATGATGTCAGTTGGAGAAGGAAGTTCCTCAAACAAAATGAGAAATGTTGATGTTTTTGGGCATGATGAGTTTGTAGATATAGTTCCTACTTTCTTGTGTTGCATTGAGCTTATAGATGTGGAGTTGATGTTTCCTCCTATGATTATGCATTTATATTGATGTGTCATGCAAGATGGGCTGCTAGTCTTGAGTCGTTATCCCTTAAAGTTTTTAAAGTGTCATTCGAGGACGAATGTTCCTAAGGGGGGGATAATGTAACCACTCGTAAAATGATAGGTTAATCTAGAGCCTAAATGTGAGGGTTAACGTCAAGAGTTAAGGGCAAGGGATAAGAGTTTTGGGTGTAGGCCATGGTTTGGGAACCTAGGCTACCTAAAACTAGGCCTAGCTACTGCCTTCCTAGACCACGAGGGTCTTCACGACCCGTGGTGGCCACCACGAATCGTGGTGCCACCCGTGGTTGAATACGCAGTAAGCCCTAGAATGGTGCCAAGTAAAGGCTCTCCTTCACGAGCCACTTCACGGCTCGTGGTCATGACCACGGGCCATATGAAGGCTCGTGGGGTTGACTTAGCATGATGAGGGTTCTGTCTTGATGAGGGAGTTATTTCCCCAAAGACCACGGGCACCACCATGAGCTGTGGTACCCTAGACGGTTCGTCAAAGTTGTCGTATAGATCACTTGGCCTCAAGGGGAGGCAAGGCAGCTTGGTCAAGCCACTGCCTCAAGACCATGACCATCACCACGACTTTTGGTCTTGAACACAGATCGTGGGAGGACTCGTGGTCCTCCCTTATCCCCTTGAGGGATTGTGAAGGTTTAGAGGCACACTGTCTGGGGGACCACGGGCACCACCACGAGCTGTGGTGCCCCTCACGACCCATTAAGCTGGGTGTGGTCCCTGACGGGGCTGCCTAAAATAGGAGTTTTAAGTAATTTCCCTTTTATTAATTATTATGTGGGGTTCATTTTAAATGGTGTATATCAATAGTATATATATGTTTAAGTCCTAAAACAAGTCATTTACTCAGTTCCCCAAATCAAGACAAAGAGTTCCTCATTTCAAAAATTATGTCTCTAAACTCAAGGAAGAAGAAGGGAGCCATTGAAGCTAGGGTTTCTGGATTCAAGGTGTCTCTTCTTCAAATTTCGTGGGCAACCAATAGAAAAGTGTGGTAGTCTTCATCCTTGTTTGATTTTTCATTCAAGGAGCCAATTCCAAAGGTGATTTGAAGTTATCAAAAACCTAGGGTTTTACTCAATCTCATGGGTTGTTTCACCAAATGTTTTCAAATGGTTATTAATAACATATTATTATTGTATTATTGTTTGATTGATGATTTATGTTGAAAATACTCTATGAACCCATGGATTCTCTAGATTTCCTAAATTCTGCCTTTATGAAGTGGGTTTGATAATTATGAAATCTTATGACTAGAATATGTCTAAATTGCTTTGGGTTATTGAATTGTATCATAATGCATGCCTTATTTATAGTAAATTGTTGTTGTGTTGATGATTTGGGATTCATTTCCTTGAAGGCATAGTATGAGGAATTGAGTTATTATCATAATATCTTGTATATGAATTCAATGAAGTTAATGTGATCATGTTTAGAATGTAATTGTGTTATGATTGAATGTAATTTCTCTATTAACACGTATGAAATATGATGAACTATGTGAAAGGTTATAATCACATACACACACTCATGAATGACTAATGAATGAAGTTTCTATGATTATCTTAATGGTGATGGGTTGATTGAAAGGAAATTCTCAATTGTACACTAATGAATGATAGTGAAATCTTGTGAAATGACTTTCTCACAATATGGGATTCTTAGGTAAAAGGCTATTCTAATCTTTGAATCTATGAGCTTTCCACTGAATGAATGTTGGGTTTGAGATGGATACTAATTTGTGAGTTGAGGGGGAGTATCTAGTAATAATCTCTTATTCCATAATGAACTAATATAATGAATGCGAAGTACTCCATGGGTAATAATGCTAAGCACCGAGTGTATATGCCTTGAGATGGGTGCTTATCCATGAGTTGAGGCGGGGTACTTAGTAGCAATCTCTTGAGATGGATACTCATCTGCGATTTGAGGTGGGGTGACTAGTAGCAATCTCCCTATGCCATAACTATGTGCCCACATAGGTCTAGCTAATGGATCCACCTAAGCTATAAAATAATGGTCCTACCTTAGGCAAGTAGTAATCCCTTTATCCGGAGAGGGTGACAACGGGATTCCATGTCAAGATCACATGGTCTATGTAGGTTAAGACTTACCCCCAGAAAGAATGTTAATGAACTATGGCTTCTTAAGAATGCACTACTTAGTGTGGGTTGTGGTATGGGACGCCATTTATGCATTGCACAAGTAGTCTTTAAGAGAGGTTATGGTGTGTTCCTTTATAATGTTAAGTGTAATGAATGTGCTCTTATGATGATGGTAATGAAGAATGTTGATAGAATGTCTAATTAATGCAAGTGCTCTTAATGAAATGAAGAAAATGAAGAATGTGACTTATGTATTTAATGTAATGATGCATGCTATACTTGGATTGTATTATGAGTAACTTCCTTTTCATGACTTAATGAATATGAATATTCCTTGTCTATGGTGTCTTCAAGGAGTACTTAGTGGGAGTAGTATTATGGGATGCTACTGGCACATTGCACAAGTATGACTTAGAGTTTCCCTAGATGATGGTCCTTATGTGTTGATATGACTTATGTATTGTTTATGTCTCTTATGTAAGGATGGGAAGGTTTAATTGTAAGTTCACTTTTTATGACCTTAAGTTGGTAATTTAGTGTGGATGGTGGTTTGGGACGCTATCCATACATTGCACAAAGTATAGCTTGAGGGTTACTTGAGGTGAAGACTTAATGAGAAGGTAATGGTTTATATTATGATTTGGTTCTAATGTAGTTAAATGACTTGTATGTTGGTTATGGTTGAATATTATGCCTCATATGCTTATGTTCATGAAGTTTTAGCAAATTGGCATAAAAGCATGACTTTCAAATAAAATGTCCGTTTTAAGCATATTTTTGCATGGTTATCATACTTAGTACTTAATTGAGCTAACCCATATTCCTCTATGTTTTAGTACAGGTGTAGGTTCTGGCATTTGAGTGATTCTCTCTAGTTGAAGCTTGGAATTTAGATTATCCAAGACTAGGTGGTATGTCCTCATAGATCGAGGACAAGTAGTTGATATTTCCTTTCTTTTCATGTAATAGACTGTTGTTAAGTTTGCCGATTGCAAAGGGCCATGACCCTATTTTGTTTCAAGTATGTTGTGTAGATGGCCATTTGAGACGATAGACTTGCGCTTGCTTTTAATGTTTTTGAATGTTGGATTTATAAACGAAAATGTTTAAATTCCATACAATTTCTAAGAATCTTATGCAATGAAAATGCTATGAGGCTTGTATGAGACCCCTTCGGGGTCAAGTACGCCGTGTCGCTTCTTAGGTGTAGACTCGTGTCGTGACATGAATAATGAATGAAGTTCTATGATTATATTAATGATGAAGTACTTATTATAAGGCTATTCTCAATTGTACTCTAATGAATGATATTGACATGTTGTAAAAGGACTTTCTCACAATATGGGGATTCTTAGGTGAAAGGCTATTCTCATCTTTGAAATTATGAGCTTTCCAATGAATGAATATTGGATTTGGGATAAATACTAATCCACGAGTTGAGGTGGGGTATCTAGTAGCAATATCCCTATCCTATAACAATGTGCCCACATAGGTCTAGCTAGTGGATCCACCTAAGCTAAAAGTAATGGTCCTACCTTAGTCAGATAGGAATCCCTTATCCGGTGAGGGTGACACCGGGATTCCATGAATTGATCACATGGCCTTTGTCGGTTAAGGCTTACTTCCACAAATAATGTTAATGAACTATGGCTTCTTAATAATGCACTACTTAGTGTAGATGGTAGTATGGGATGACATTCATGCATTGCATAAGTAGGCTTTGAGAGGGGTTGTGGTGTGTTCCTTTATAATGTTAAGTGTAATGAATGTGCTCTTGTGATGATGCTAATGTAGAATGTTGGTTTAATGTCTAATGAATAAAGGTGTTCTTGAAGAAGCTAATGGGGAATGTTGACTTATGTATTTAATGTAATGATGATTGCTATACTTGGATTGTATTATGAGTGACTTCCTTGTCTTGACTTATTGAGTATGAATGTGCATTGTCTAGGGTGGCTCCAAAGGAGTACCTAGTGTGAATAGTAGTATGGGATGCCACTTACACAATGCACAAGTACGACATAGGGTTGGCCTAGATGATGGTCCTTATGTGTTGATTTGACTTATGAAAGGTTTATCGCTCTTATGTATGAGTATTGTGTAAATATGCAAAGATTGAATGGTAAGTTCACTTTTGGTGACCTTAAGGTGGTACTTTAGTGTGGATGGTGGTATGGGACGCTATCCATACATTGCACAAAGTATAGGTTGAGGGTTACTTGAGGTGAAGGGTTAATGTGATGAAATGGTTTATATGGTGATTATATTCTAATGTGGTTCTGTAAAACTCGGCGGACAAAAGGGAGACTCGCCGCATCGCTGAGTTGGTTGGCGACGTAAGTCGTGGTCGTAGACTAGTGCAGGATTTCAGGTGTTTTTAAAGGCCTGACCATTTTAATTTCAAAATCTCTTCATTTTCATGCGTTTTGTAATATTCCAGAAACTTATAAATTAAACTAGTGTCTAACCTAAAACTAGTAGGCTAAGTTAGAGCTTGACGTTAGAATTAAAGCCTTAAAAATATCTCCCCGTACCTTAAAGTTCATGGTTTGGTGTTAGGATGTCAAGGCCTAAACTCCAAGGACCAACCATGGGTCCTTTAGGAAAGGCCAAAAATTAGTCACTAGGGCAGTGACCCACGAGGGCACCTACACCCCGTCGTTCCACCCACTGCCCGTAGGTGGGGGTTGTGGTTCAACCTCCAAAAATCAAGCCTCAGACAATGGACATACATCTTAGCAGGACGGCAAGTAGGTCCACCTACGGTCTTTAAGACACCAAGTCGTAGGTCATGCCTGAAACTGCCATTTGGAAGTTATGGTTAGGGGTCTTTTTTTAATTTTCTTTTTTATTTAATGGTTATGTGGTGTCGTTTTAGGATTATTTTTAAAAACTATATAGTTATTTTTCCCACCTAAAATAACCCATATAAGATCATAATTCATAAATCCCCAAAACAAATCAAAACCTCTCCAAATATTTGTCTCACTAAAACCTCCATTGGAGAAGAAGAAGAAGTTGAAGTCTAGGGCTCAAGAACTCATATTTTCCACTCAAATTTATGAAGAATCTTCAACTAAGGTATGGTGGTTTTTATTCATGGTTAGCTTTCATCCAAGAAGTCCTTAAACTCTCACTTTTCAAAGTAGAAAAATTTCTAAAACCTAGGAGTTGATGTTTCCTCCTATCATTATGCATTTATATTGATTTGTCATGCATGATGGGCTGCTACTCTTGAGTCGTTATCCCTTCAGGTGTTTAAAGTGTCATTCGAAGACGAATGTTCCTAAAGGGGGGGATAATGTAATGACTCGTAAAATGATGGGTTAATCAAGAGCCTAAACATGAGGGTTAACGTTAAGAGTTAAGGGCAAGGGATAAGTGTTTTGGGTGTAGGCCATGGTTTCGGAACCTAGGCTACCTAAAACTAGGCCTAGCTACTGCCTTCCTAGACCACGAGGGTCTTCACGACCCGTGGTGGTCACCACGAATCGTGGTGCCACCATGGTTGGCTACGCAGTAAGCCCTAGAATGATGCCAAGTAAAAGCGCTCCTTCACGAGCCACTTCACGGCTCGTGGTCATGACCATGGGCCATGGGAAGGCTCATGGGATTGCCTTAACTTTATGAGGGTGTGTCTTGATGAGGGAGTTACTTCCCCGAAGACCACGGGCACCACCACGAGCTGTGGTGCCCTAGACGGTCCGTCAAAGTTGTCGTATAGATCACTTGGCCTCAAGGGGAGGCAAGGCAGCTTGGCCAAGCCACTGCCTCAAGACCATGACCATCGCCATGACTTGTGGTCTTGAACACGGATCGTGGGAGGTCTTGTGGTCCTCCCTTAGGCCCTTGAGAGCTTGTGAAGGTTTAGAGGCACACTGCCTAGGGACCACGGGAACCACATCGAGCTGTGGTGCCCCTCACGACCCATTAAGTAGGGCGTGGTCCCTGACGGGGCTGCCTAAAATGGGGAGTTTTAAGTAATTTCCCTTTTATTAATTATTATGTGGGGTTGATTTTAAATTGTGTATATCAATAGTATATATAGTTTTAAGTCCTAAAACAAGTCATTTACTCATTTCCCCAAATCAAGACTAAGAGTTCCTCATTTTAAAAATTATTTCTCTAGACTCAAGGAAGAAGAAGGGAGCCATTGAAGCTAGGGTTTCTGGATTCAAGGTGTTTCTTCTTCAAATTTCGTGGGGAATCAATAGAAAAGTATGGTAGTCTTCATCCTTGTTTGACTTTTCATTCAAGGAGCCAATTCCAAAGGTGATTTGAAGTTATCAAAAACCTAGGAATTTACTCAATCTCATGGGTTGTTTCACCAAATGTTTTCAAATGGTTATTAATAACATATTATGATTGTATTATTGTTTGATTGATGATTTATGTTGAAAATACTCTATGAACCCAAGGATTCTCTCAATTTCCTAAATTCAGCCTTTATGAAGTGGGTTTAATAATTATGAAATCTTATGACTAGAATATGTTTAAATAGCTTTAGGTTATTAAATTGTGTCATTATGCATGCCTTAATTATAGTGAATTGTTTCTGTGTTGATGATTTGGGATTCATTTCCTTGAAGGCATAATATGAGGAATTGAGTTATTATCATAATATCTTGTATATTAATGTGAATCCAATGAAGTTAATGTTATCATGTTTAGAATGTAATTGTGTTATGATTGAATGTAATTTCTCTATTAACACTTATGAATGATGATGAAATATGTGAAAGGTTATAATCACATACACACACTCATGAATGACTAATGAATGAAGTTTCTATGATTATGTTAATGTGATGGGTTGATTGAAAGGACATTCTCAATTGTACTATAATAAATGATAGTGAAATGTTGTGAAATGACTTTCTCACAATATGGGATTCTTTGGTGAAAGACTATTCTTATCTTTGAATCTATGAGTTTTCCACTAAATGAATGTTGGGTTTGAGATGGATACTAATTTGTGAGTTGAGGGGGAGTATCTAGTAATAATCTCTTATTCCATAATGAACTAATATAATGAATGCGAAGTACTCCATGGGTAATAATTCTAAGCACCGAGTGTATATGCCTTGAGATGGGTGCTTATCCATGAGTTGAGGCGGGGTACTTAGTAGCATTCTCTTGAGATGGATACTCATCTGCGATTTGAGGTGGGGTGACTAGTAGCAATCTCCCTATGCCATAACTATGTGCCCACATAGGTCTACCTAGTGGATCCACCTAAGCTATAAAATAACGGTCCTACCTTAGGCAAGTAGTAATCCCTTTATCCGGTGAGTGTGACACCGGGATTCCATGTCAAGCTCACATGGTCTACGTAGGTTAAGGCATACCCCCAGAAAGAATGTAAATGCACTATGGAATCTTAAGAATGCACTACTTGGTGTAGGTGGTGGTATGGGACGCCATTTATGCATTGCACAAGTAGGCTTTAAGAGAGGTTGTGGTGTGTTCCTTTATAATGTTAAGTGTAATGAATGTACTCTTATGATGATGTTAATGAAGAATGTTGATATAATGTCTAATGAATGCAGGTGCTCTTAATGAAATGAAGCTAATGAAGAATGTGACTTATGTATATAATGTAATGATGCATGCTATACTTGGATTGTATTATGAGTAACTTCCTTGTCATGACTTAATGAATATGAATATTCCTTGTCTATGGTGTCTTCAAGGAGTACTTAGTGTGTGTAGTAGTATGGGATGCTACTTGCACATTGCACAAGTATGACTTAGAGTTGCCCTAGATGATGGTCCTTATGTGTTGATATGACTTATGTAATGTTTATGTATTTTATGTAAGGATGGAAAGGTTTAATTTTAAGTTAACTTTTTATGACCTTAAGTTGGTACTTTAGTGTGGATGGTGGTTTGGGACGCCATCCATACATTGCTAAAAGTATAGCTTGAGGGTTACTTGAGGTGAAGGCTTAATGTGAAGGTAATGGTTTATATTATGATTTGGTTCTAATGTAGTTAAATGACTTGTATGTCGGTTATGGTTGAATATTATGCCTCATATGCTTATGTTCATGAAGTTTTAGCAAATTGGCATAAAAGCATGACTTTCAAATAAAATGTCCGTTTTAAGCATATTTTTTATATGGCTATCATACTTAGTACTTAATTGGGCTAACCCATATTCCTCTATGTTTTAGTACATTTGTAGGTTCTGGCATTTGAGTGATTCTCTCTAGTTGAAGCTTGGAATTTAGATTATCCAAGACTAAGTGGTATGTCCTCATAGATCGAGGACAAGTAGTTGAAGTTTCCTTTCTTTTCATGTAATAGACTATGGTTAAGTTTGTCGATTGTAAAGGGCCATGACCCTATTTTGTTTCAAGTATGTTGTTTAGATGGCCATGTGAGACGATAGACTTCTGCTTGCTTTTAATGTTTTTGAATGTTGGATTTATAAATGAAAAGGTTTAAATTCCGTACTATTTCTAAGAATCTTATGCAATGAAAATGCTATGAGGCTTGTATGAGACCCCTTTTGGGTCAAGTACTCAGTGTCGCTTCCGAGGTGTAGACTCGTGTCGTGACATTAATAATGAATGAAGTTCTATGATTATATTAATGATGAAGTACTTATTGTAAGTCTATTCTCAATTGTACTCTAATGAATGATATTGACATGTTGTAAAAGGTCTTTCTCATAATATGGGGATTCTTAGGTGAAAGGCTATTCTCATCTTTGAAATTATGAGCTTTCCAATGAATGAATGTTGGATTTGGGATGGATACTCATCTATGAATTGAGGCAGAGTATCTAGTAACAATCTCGTATCCCATAATGATGACTAATGTTATAAATGTTAAGTACCTCATAGGGAATAATTCTAGCATGAAGTAGATATGAATTGAGATGGATGCTCATCTGCGAATTGAGGTGGGGTATCTAGTAACAATCTCTTGAGATGGATGTTCATCCGTGAGTTGAGGTGGGGTATCTAGTAGCAATCTCCCTATCCTGTAATTATGTTCCCACCTAGGTCTAGCTAATGGATCCATTTAAGCTAAAAGTAATGGTCCTACCTTAGGCACGTAGGAATCTCTTATCCGGTGACAGTGACACCGGGATTCCATGAATTGCTCACATGGTCTATGTCGGATAAGGCTTACCCCCACAAAGAATGTTAATGAACTATGACTTCTTAATAATGCACTACTTAGTGTGGGTGGTAGTATGGGATGCCATCCATGCATTGCACAAGTATTCTTTGAAAAGGGTTATGTAATAAATGTGCTCTTATGATGATGATAATGTAGAATGTTGGTTTAATGTCTAATGAATGAAGGTGTTCTTGATGAAGCTAATGGGGAATGTTGACTTATGTATTTAATGTAATGATGCATGCTATACTTGGATTGTATTCTGAGTTACTTCCTTGCCATGACTTATTGAGTATGAATGTTCCTTGTTTAGGGTGGCTCCAAAGGAGTACTTAGTGTGAGTAGTAATATGGGATACTACTTACACATTGCACAAATATGACTTAGGGTTGGCCTAGATAATGGTCCTTATGTGTTGATATGACTTATGAAAGATTTATGTCTCTTATGTATGAGTATTGTGTAAAGATGAAAAGGTCTAATAGTAAGTTCACTTTTGGTGACCTTAAGGTGGTACTTTAGTGTGAATGATGGTATGAGACGCTATCCATACATTTCACAAAGTATAGCTTGAGGGTAACTTGAGTTGAAGGCTTAATGTGATGAAATGGTTTATATGATGATTATGTTCTAATGTGGTTAAATGACTTGTATAATGGTTATGGTTGAATATTATGTCTCTTATGCTTATGTTCATGAAAGTTTTCTCAAATTGGCATATATCATGACTTTAAAATAAAATGTCCGCTTCAAGCATGTTTTTGCATGGCTATCATACATAGTATTTAATTGTGCTAACCCATATTCTTCTATGTTTACTACAAGTTTAGGTTCCGGTATTTGAGTGATTCTCTCTAGGAGAAGCTTGGAATTGAGATACTCCAAGACTAAGTGGTATGTCTTCATAGATCGAGGACAAGTAGTTGATGTTTCCTTTCTTTTCATGTAATAGACATTTGTTAGTTTTCCGATTGTTAAGGGCTGTGACCCTATTTTGTTTTAACATATTGTTTAGATGGCCATTTGAGATGATAGACTTCCGCTTGCTTTTAATGTCTTCTATTGTTGGATTTATAAAATAAAAGTTTTCAATTCCGCACTATTTCTGAGAATCTTATGTAATGAATATGCTATGAGTCTTGTATCAGACAACTTCAGGGTTAAGTACGCCGTGTCGCTTTTGGGGTGTAGCCCCGGGTCATAACAAACATGGTATCATAGAATAAGGTTATGGGAATGGTTTTTAGGATTGATGTCTCACAAACCACATCTAGTAGAGTCTTCTTCATGGTGTGAGTCGCGATACATCTATGAGTGATAGGCTATAGGACGTTAGGAAGTTACACTTCTTTCATATTCTTAAAGTCGTGCCTTAGAGTTTAGCTCTTTAAGTGTCCTTTTCCTAATCCTTCTCTTGTGTTTATAGGATATGAATACAAGAAGGACGCCCACAGGAAGAGTGGAATAGGAGAATGTGAATGAGGGAGTTCCTCCCTAAGGTCCTCAAGGTGACCTAGTTCCTCAAGATAATCAAGTTCCGGTTAATGCTCGAGCCATGACTAATGAAGAGATCAGGTCGGCTTTTCTAACCTTAGCCCAAGCCATGACGGCCCAAGTTAATCGGGCTGTGGGGCCTAGGGTGAATGCCATTGAGAGCATAATGGCTTCTAGGTTAAGAGATTTCGTGAGGCTGAATCCTCCGGTGTTCCTAGGTTCTAAGGTGGGAGAGGATCCCCAAGAGTTTTTAGATGAGGTGTATGAGATAGTCAATGCTATGGGGGTGACTTCTAGAGAAAAAGAAGAACTTGCCTCCTATCAATTGAAGGATGTTTCCGAAGTTTCGTTTATTAAATGGAAAGGTAATAGGCCTATAGAAGCGGGTCATATAGAATGGGAGGAGTTTAAGAAAGATTTCCCTGGTAGGTACTTTCCGTTGAGAAGAGGGAGGTTAAGGTGGAGGAATTTATGAACCTTAGACAAGGTAGCATGAGTCTGGAGGAGTATTCCTTGAAATTAACCCTATTATCTAAGTATGCTCCATCTTTGGTGTCCAACCCTAGAAATGAGATGAGTAGGTTTGTGACCGGTGTATCCGACCTAGTTAAGGAAGAGTGTCGTACGGCAATGCTCCGTGATGACATGAACATTTCTAGGCTCATAGTGTATGCTCAATCTACTGAGGAGTCTAAACTTGAGAGAAAGAGTAGGGAGATGAGGAGGTCTAGGTCTGATGAACAAAGTCAACCAAGGTCGAAGAAGAGGTTCTCCAACCAAGATTCCTTAATGGTAAAAAATGATAGGGTGTCTAACCCTAAATCTCATGGAGGGAATGGAAGTGGTTCTTCTTTTGAGAGGTCTAGGTGTGCCAACTGTGGGAAGAAACATTTGGGTAAGTGCTTTGCCGGCACGGATGGGTGCTTTGGCTGTGGAAAGAAGGGTCATAACATGACAGATTTCCCAACACTCTCGGCAAAAGGAAGGGATGATAAGCAAGCTTCTCTTGATTGTCCAGATCCTAATGCTCCAAGGAGAAACCGTTTCTATGTGCTTCAAGCTAACAAGGACAAAGAAGCTCATCTAGATGAAGGCACCGTTAAGTGATAGTTCTTTATAGTTGTGAATGTTGTATTGAGGTTCCTATGCTATTTTCATGTTAACCTTAGTTGGGCTTACTCCTAAGTGGGGGATAGTATGATAAATAGTAAGGTTTGTTGAGAGTTTTGATAGCCTTATCTCTTTCCTTCTATTCCTATTCAAGCTTGAGACCAAGAGTTTCTTGTGGCTTGTATGATGTTTTGGAGTCATATGTGAATATGAGTTTCCATGGTCTCCTTATGTTATGCATGTTCTTCATGAATTCTTGTTTAACTGAGAAAATGAGTTTACATAAATTATGTTACTCTTGTGATATGCATTTTAGTATGAGTTGTCAATATGCTTCATGAGATTGAATTGTTGAACATGCCTAATGTATTTTTATGGATAAATTGCATATTGTGCTTATGATGAGCATGATTTGAGTTGGAGAAGGTGATTCCTCCAATGTAATGACAAATGTTGAAGTTATGATGCATAATGAGTTTGTAGATGTAGTTCCTACCTTCTTGTGGTGCATTGAGCTTATTGATGTGGAGTTGATGTTTCCTCATAGTTTTGTGCATGGTTTATAATGTTGCATGCATGATGAACTGCTAGTCTAGAGTCGTTATTCCCTTAATGTGTTTAAAGTGTCATTAAAGGATGAATGTTACAAAGTGGGGGATAATGTAACGACCAGTAAAATGAATAGGTGAAACTACAGCCTAACGTGTGTGTGTTTGAGTTGTTGTAAAGTTTGAGATTGTATAATGTTGTCTCGAGATATGGTTGAGGGGTTTAGGGGTTTAACGTCAACGTACGACTCCCCAAGGACCACCCTTGGGGTCCTTGAGGAGGACCCTAAGCCTAACCCCTAAGACCCCAAAGAAACCTAAAACTGCCCAAAACCTCATGACCTACGGATGGGGACCTACATTCCGTAGGTCAACCTATGCCTTGGGGGTGGCCTACGTAGGTCAAGGATGGGGTGTAGCCCAACCTACAGTCCGTAGGTGAGAGGGCGTCATTTTCACGTGTGTGCTGTCAAATGTCTCGGCCAAGTTGGGGATAAATTGGTAAATTCATTTTATGTCTAGTTTAGTTGGGGGACGATTTTAATTTGTTATTTAAAGTATTTTAAGGGTTTTTAAAGTATTAAACTATATTTTCAATTCATTATTTCTAAACCCAAATTAGAAACCTCCCCTCCCCTCCAAAAGTTCTCTCTAGAAACCTCCATTGAAGGTGAAGGATTCAACCTTCCAAGGTCAAGACTTCATGTTTTTCAAGGTATTTTCATCGAGTTCCTCCATATAAGGTATGGTAGTCTTCATCCTTGACTTAGTTTCTTTCAAGGAGCCAATTTCAAAGTTGGTTTCAAGTCTCCAATGTTTCCCCCAAACCACTAGTATTCAATCTTTGTATTGTTTCTATTCCAAACGATTTTCAAAGGCTTTTTCCATTTAATTATGAATGAATTGTGGATTTAAAGATTAATTAAGATGATTTCTTCCTAGAACCCATATTTCCCCCTAAATTCTTAAGTTGTGAATTGAGATTGGGATTTTGTTGATTATGCAAGTATGTTTAATTATTGATGTTTATATGGAATTTGAGATTGAATCATGTCAATTTACTTATCTATTGTAGTATCTTAGATTTATGGGTTGATGTTGGTTCATATCCTTGGAAGGTAAGTTCATGAAGGATCTATGAATGATTATGATGTGAAGTATATGTGTGTGTTCTCAATAAATGTATTATGATCATGTTTGGAATATAATTGTGTTATGATTGATTGTTATTTCTCAATTAACACCTATGAATGATGAGGCTATAGATGAAAGATTATTCTCACATACACACACACTCATGAATAACAAATGAATGAAGTTCTATGATTATGTTAATGATGAAGTACTTATTGAAAGGCTATTCTCAATTGTACTTTAATAAATGATAATGACATGTTGTGAAAGGACTTTCTCACAATATGGAGATTCTTAGATGAAAGGATATTCTCATCTTTGAATCTATTAGCTTTCTAATGAATGAATGTTGGGTTTGGGATGGATAATCATCCATGAGTTGAGGCGGAGTATCTAGTAACAATCTATTATCCCATAATGATGACTAATGTAATGAATGTAAAGTACTCTGTGGGGAACAATGCAAATCACCGAGTGGATATGAATTGAGATGGATGCTCATCCGGGAGTTGAGGCGGGGTTTCTAGTAACAATCTCTTCAGATAGATGCTCATCCGTGAGTTGAGGTGGGGTATCTAGTAGCAATATCCCTATCCTATAACAATGTGCCCACATAGGTCTAGCTAGTGGATCCACCTAAGCTAAAAGTAATGGTCCTACCTTAGGCAGGTAGGAATCCCTTATCCGGTAAGGGTGACACCAGGATTCCATGAATTGCTCACATGGTCTATGTCGGTTAAGGCTTACTCCAACAAATAATGTTAATGAACTATGGCTTCTTAATAATGCACTACATAGTGTAGGTGGTAGTATGGGATGCCATCCATGCATTGCATAAGTAGGCTTTGAGAGGGGTTGTGGTGTGTTCCTTTATAATGTTAAGCGTGATGAATGTGCTCTTATGATGATGGTAATGTAGAATGTTGGTTTAATGTCTAATGAATAAAGGTGTTCTTGATGAAGCTAATGGGGAATGTTGACTTATGTATTTAATGTAATGATGAATGCTATACTTGGATTGTATTATGAGTTACTTCCTTGTCATGACTTATTGAGTATGAATGTGCATTGTCTAGGGTGGCTCCAAAGGAGTACTTAGTGTGAATAGTAGTATGGGATGCCACTTACGCAATGCAAAAGTACGACATAGGGTCGTCCTAGATGATGGTCCTTATGTGTTGATATGACTTATGAAAGGTTTATGTTTCTTATGTATGAGTATTGTGTCAATATGGAAAGGTTGAATGGTATGTTTACTTTTGGTGACCTTAAGGTGGTACTTTAGTGTGGATGGTGGTATGGGACGCCATCCATACATTGCACAAAGTATAGGTTGAGGGTTACTTGAGGTGAAGGCTTAATGTGATGAAATGGTTTATATGATGATTATATTCTAATGTGGTTTTGTAAAACTCAGCGGGCTCAACGCATCGCTGAGTTGGTTGGCGACGTAAGTCGTGGTCGTAGACTAGTGCTCGATTTGAAGTGTTTTTAAAGGCCAAACCATTTTAATTTCAAAATCTCTTCATTTTCATGCTTTTTGTAACATACCAGAAACTTGTAAATTAAACTAGTGTCTAACCTAAAACTAGTACGCTAAGTTAGAGCATGACGTTAGAATTAATGCCTTAAAAATACCTCCCCGTACCTTAAAGTTCATGGTTTGGTGTTGGGATGTCAAGGCTTAAACCCCAAGGACCAACCATGGGTCCTTTAGGAAAGGACAAAAATTAGTCACTAGGGCAGTGACCCACGAGGGCACCTACACTACGGAGTCCACCCACTCCCCGTAGGTGGGGGTTGTGGTTCAACCCCCAAAAATCAAGCCTCAGACAATGGGCCTACGGCTTTGTAGGACGGCAAGTAGGTCCGCCTACGGTCCGTAAGACACCAACTCGTAGGTCATGCCTGAAACTGCCATTTGGAATTTATGGTTAGGGGTCTTTTTGTAATTTTCTTTTTTATTTAATGGTTATGTGGTGTCGTTTTAGGATTATTTTTTAAAACTATATAAGTACTTTTCCCACCTAAAATAATCCATATAATATCATAATTCATAAATCCCCAAAACAAATCAAAACCTCTCCAAATATTTGTCTGACTAAAACATCCATTGGAGAAGAAGAAGAAGTTGAATTCTAGGGCTCAAGAACTCATATTTTCCACTTAAATTTATGAAGAATCTTCAAATAAGGTATGGTGGTTTTGATTCATGGTTAGCTTTCATCCATGAAGTCCTTAAACTCTCACTTTTCAATGTAGAAAAATCTCTAAAACCTAGGATTTTCACTCCAAGCAATGGGTTCTTTCTAAAAACGTTTTCATTGATTTAATTATCATAAATTATGATTGATTTTTTTATTGTTATAGTTTTTATAAAAAAATATCCCATGAATCCATTAATTCCCCATAACCTTAATTTGTGACTTGTGAATTGGGTCAATTGTAGTAACTATTAAATTCTACTTATAGTAGTTTAGTTAATTGAATCATGTCACCATCTATATATAATGTAGCAATTCATGGTTTATTGGTTGAACGTGATCTATAGCCTTGAAGGGAAAAACATCGGAATGGACTATATGTATGAGACTTGTATGTATGCAATTAGATTGCTTTGGGAGTAAAGTAACTATATTATAATCTAATTGTTGTGTTGATTGGATGATTATGCTCATGTGCACACTTAGGTATGAATAGAATATAATGTGCAAGAATTGTCACATGTAATGATTCTTAGGTTTGAAGACTAGTCTCGCCTATTGAATCTAGGAGCTTTAGCATGAGTTTGTTGGTTGAGTGTCAAAACATTTTTCCTTAAGTCAAGACTTATATAACCTAAATGGGAATTAATGCTTAACACCGAGTGGATATGTATATGATATGGAAGCTTTTACACTAGTTGATCCGGCTATCCAAATGGTTTCCTTTTACACTAGTTGATTTCGGGTCCCCAAAAGTAGGTATCTCATGAGATGGAAACCTTCTACGATAGTTGAGTCCGGGTTTCTAGAAGCAATCTCCTTATCCCATTAACTACGTTCCCACATAGGTCTTTAGATAATGGATCCACCTAAGCTAAGAGTTTGGTTCTACCTTAGGCAAGTAGGACAACCCTTTTTCAGTGTGGGGTAGATGATGAGTCCACAAATTGGACTCATTTAGGGCTTTATTTTAAGAAAAATAGTGTCCTCAAATGCTTATTTTATCTCAATATCTGATGAAAATGCTTAAGTTTCAAGTATTTAAAGTTTGAGTGGAAGCATGGACACTTAGGCACAAAAAGGAACAAAAAGGCTGAAAAGAACAAGAAAATAAAGGCCTGAGGATCGCCGAGTTCACTTTGCGAATCGCCAAAGGGTCTCACTTCGCCTTTTGTTTTACTATGCTGAGCCCTGAAGGAAAGGATCAAGTCGGCGGAAATAGGGAGCAGTCGGTGTGTCGCTGAATAGTTCCACGAAGCACTACTAAGGTGCCCAATGACAAATCTGATGCCAAAGGACGGTACAAGATGGCGATGAACTACACCAAAAGGCGAATCTCCGAGTTGATCGGCGATTCCGACTAATGTCGCCGAGTGATCCGCCACAACACATATTTTTGAAAACTATAATTACTCATTGAGAGTTATATCTTAGTATCAGATTTTAGTATTATACTTTTATTATCAGATTTTGGATTTAGTGCTATTTTTATTTTACTCTCAAGTTTGGAGAGGGTTTTGGAAACTTGAAGAAAGGAGGTCATCTTCCCCAAGTTGGAGGTGGGTCTTCTCTATTCATCTTCCTTTCCTTAAATCAAGGTTTAATTTCTTATAACCATTTGATTTCACTATAATTTTAGGTGTATTTTGTTATTTCTTGATGTGTGCCTAAAAACCCTCATTCTTGGGGTGTGATTAATCAAATGTTTGTTGATATTATTGTTGGGTCTTGCTTTCTAGTAGGTTAGATGTATTGTAATGGTGGTTTCACCTAGTGGTTATGGTTTAAGTTAATGGGTTTGTAGTTGCAAATACAAAGACACCCATGTGTTTTTGCCTAGCCCGAGAGGGAGGTCGCGAAACCAAGACCACTAGACTAATGGCCTAAGGAGTGGGTCGACATGAGTTTTAGCCCGAGAGGGTGAGCCCTAGTCCCATATCCTAACACTCAGGTCAAGAGAGTGAGTGGGGTAAGGCGTAGGTTGGTCTTCATGCGGCAAATGGGTGTCCGAGAGGAACGCATTTGAAATGGGGTAAGTTGCCCGAGAGGGAACTTTTTTCTATCTAAAGCTTAGCCTAGTCACTATTATCTTGCAAATTTTCTATCGAAAGCATGAACCCAACCATTTATCTCAACTTGTATTGCGGTCACACCCCAAGAACTCGTCCCCATACTTGATTTTCATGTTATTTTTGTTGTTTTTACTTACTTGTGACAAAACCCCCAATTTGATATTTGACACTTTTGTGTCCCCCATTTCATTTACAATGTTTTAATCGTTAATTTCTATACCTACGACTAGTTAGTACTACATTTATTTTTCTATCAATTCTCAAAACCGCTCCCTTGGGACACAACCCCAACCCTCGATTGGGTTACTCTATTTTTGACGATCATAAACACTCAAACCGTAGTTAGTGTCGTTGGTCACGATAAGCATCAAAATGGCGTTGCTACCAGGGAGTGGTGTTATTTGAGAATTTTTCGATTAACTAGAATTTTTGTTCTTCTTAGTTGTAGTTTACTCACCTAATTTTTAGTTTTGTTTTGAGCATTTGTGTGTTTCAATAGCCATATGAGTGTGAAGGACGAAGATAGCGGCCAAGCAGGCAACCCAGTGGGTTATGATTTTCATCGAAATGATATTGATGATATTAATAGTGTGTACAGCCCTGCCCAAGTGGGTGAGATGAATGCAATTCGCATGCCACAAGCAGACGGAAATGGAACATTTAAAGTTACTAACACAACACTCCATCTCATACATTCAAGAGGTGTATATGGAGGGTTAGAGCGTGAAGACTCGTATGAACATATAGAAAGCTCCATAGAAGTGTGCACACCTCTGTCATTCAAGATTTTATAGCAGGAATGCATACAGTTGCACTTATTTCCACTATCATTAACCGGGGAAGCCACTAGGTGGTTGATTGAGCTTCCAAAGAACTCTATCAAGTCATGGGTGGGGCTGGTAATGGATTTTCATGAAAGATTCTCCCTTCCATAAAAAATGATGAAACTAAGAGACAAAATTCAAAGTTTTAATCAAAAAGAGGGCGAACCAATTCATGAATCCTGGACACGATTTAAGAGAATTTTGCGAAAATGTCCAACGCATGGATTGCCGAGTGAGTTACTGCTCCAATATTTTTACCGTAGTCTGCATTCAGTTAATAAAGGGATAGCTGATCAGCAGGTGCAAGGAGGAATAATGTTACAATCATTTGAAGTAGCATCATTTCTCCAAGATGGCATTACTAAAGTAAATCAAGCATGGTACACAAAAGATAACCAAGTTTCCCCACTGTGTTTCAGATTAACGCAAGAACAACTCGACAAGAAAGGGAAAGGGACGAAAACATAAAATAAATATTTTCTCAAATAGAAGTGATACACGAGCACATGAAGGGGACGTATGGAGTATTTTTAGGTCAGGAGGGTTCCTCTTCTGGTCATTTGAGACCGGGGGAGAATCAAGGTTGGAACTCCAAAAGAATTGAGGGGGGTTCTTCATCCGGTTACTTAAGACGGGGGAGAATAAAGGTTGGCAATCCATAAGATATGAGGAGGTTTTCCACCCATGCTATCAATAGCGGGGCGGAAATTAAGGTGGGAGCCATTATAGGGATGAGGAATCAAGGAGAGATTGCCACAATTAGACTGAGCAATATGACTTTAAGGAAGACCGTACTAAATTGAGTGAAAGACCGAAATCAAAAGGGAGCGAAAGTAGTCCTCGGGTAAATGATCTATTGTCACGCATACTTGATAAAGTTGAAGGCTCTGATGATTTGCTGAAAGGAATGAAAGATGACTTTTCAACATTAAACAGCAAAGTAAATTCTCACGCTAACGGAAGATAATGAAAGGGGGATGGTTATGGTAACCTGCAGTGGAAAGATGGAAAAAGGGAATGTGATGGCAGATGAGGATCCTCGCATGCAGGAAGAGGGCCAGGGTATAGAGGAACAGGAATCACCTATTCCACTAAACCTTACCACAGAACCACAAGATGATGCAGAGCAACATATCGAAGCTCCAAAAAACACACACCCTTTACCCAAAATACCCCCACCATTTCCTCAAAATTTGAAAAAGAAGAACGAAGATGATAAGCTCAAAAAAAATTGTCAGTATTCAAGAACTTATCAATTAACCTCCCTCTGGTAGAATCATTGTTGGAAATACTGGGGTATGCCAAATTCATGAAGGAGTTGGTTACAAAGAAAAGGAGCTTGGAGTATGAAACGATTGAGGTGCCCCATAGTTGCAGCGCAATTATGACAAACAAGTCAGTCACTAAGAGAGAAGACCCTGGGGCATTCACAGTTCCATGACCAATTGGCATGCTCTAATTCGCGAAAGCTTTGTTCAACTTGGGAGCAATCATTAGTTTGATGTCGTATGCAATAAACAAACAACTTTGTTTGGGTGAACCAAAGGCAACCATATTGAGACTCCTTATCGCTGATCAATCAATTAAGCACGCAGTGGGGATACTCTATAACATATTGGTAAAAATGGATCGTTTCATCTTTTCGGCTAATTTCGTGATTCTTGATTGTGAAATCGATGCTGAAATCCCCATTATTTTGGGAAGGCCCTTCTTGGCTACTGGGAGAGCATTGGTGGATGTCGAAATTGGAAAATTAAAGTTCCGTGTGAACGATGATGAGGTGACCTTAAATATTTGTAAATCCATAAAGCAACCAAGTAATATACATGTGGTGTCTATTGAGGATGTTATAGATGAGGCAGTGTCAAGTGTTAGCCATTTAATGGGAAATAATAAACCCCTTGAGTCTGTGCTCGCTAACTATGATGAATCTGAAGTTCAAGGCTATGGGGAAATTGTAGATGCCTTATCAGGGCTAGGAATATACTCAAGGAATCCAATCAAGTTGGACATCAACCTAAAAAACAGGTAAAGTCCCCCTGCAAAGCCATCAACAGAAGAACCCCTGCATCTTGAATTAAAATTCCTACCCTCTCATCTAAAGTATGCCTTCTTAGGAATCAATAACATGTTACAAGTGATTATTGCAACTTATTTTCTCGAAGGGCAGATGGAATTGCTCATTGAAGTATTGCGGAAGCATATAAAAGCTACTGGATGGACAATAGCCGATATCGCAGGAATTCCTCCTGGGGTCTGCACTCACAAGATTCGGCTTGAAAGTGAATGTAAACCTAGTGTTGAGCATTAACGGAGATTGAACCCTCCAATTCAAGAAGTGGTGAAGAAAGAGATCATCAAGTGGCTAGATGCAGGAGTGATCTACCCTATCACAGATAGTAAGTGGGTAAGTCCAGTGCAATGTGTACCAAAAAAAGGAGGTATAATCGTAGTCCCAAATGCAATAGGAGAACTTGTACAGACAAGACCGGTGACTGGATGGCGAGTATGCATGGATTATCGAAAGCTTATGGACCGAGAAAGACCATTTTCCTATGCCCTTTATGGATCAAATGCTAGACAGGTTATCAGAAAGGGGGTGGTATTGCTTTTTAGATGAAAATTCCGGTTACAATAAGATCTCTATCGCGCCGGAACACCAAGAGAAAACCACTTTTACCTGCCCTTATGGAACATTTGCATTCAAAAGGATGTCATTCGGGTTATGTAATGCCCCAGCAACATTCGAGCAGTGCATGTTGTCTATTTTTGCAGATATGGTCGAAGACTCTATGGAAATATTCATGGACGACTTCTCAGTCGTAAGGGACACATTTGAGAAATGTTTGACACACTTGGGACAGTGCTTTAAAGATGCGTGGGTATAAATCTAGTTCTCGATTTGGAGAAATGTCATTTTATGGTGAAGGAAGGAATCATTCTTGGACATAAGGTGTCGCAAAAAGGTCTGGAGGTTGAAAAGGAAAAAATTGAGTTCATTGAGAAATTACCCCCACCAATCTCAGTGAAAGGTATTCGTAGCTTCTTGGGTCATGCAGGTTTCTACCGAAGGTTCATTAAGGACTTCTCAAATATTGCACTACCATTATGCAAACTCCTAGAGAAGGAAGTGAAGTTCTATTTTGATGATGCTTGTATGATCGCATTCAAGTGTCTGAAAGAAAAATTGGTATCCACCCCAATTATCGTCAGTCCTAATTAGTCTGAATCTTTCGAAGTAATGTGTGATTCTTGTGGGAGTAGTATTGGGGCAAAAGCGCAACAAACTATTTCACCCAATTTATTACACAAGCAAAACTCTAAATAGTCCCTAGCGAAATTATACAGTCACGGAGCAGGAGTTGCTCGCAGTGGTCTATGCATTTGTAAAGTTCCGGGCATACTTGATATAAACCAAAGTAATACTACACACTGATTATGCCGCACTCCACTACTTGATGGCGAAGAAATATGCAAAACCAAGATTGATAAGGTGGGTGTTGTTACTATAGGATTTCGATTTTGAGGTGAGGGATCGGAAGGGCTGCGAAAATCAAGTGGCCGACCACTTATCGAGGTTGGAAGGAAGAGGAGATGCTGAGCGTGAGGTCGACATAGATGATTCAATCCCCGATGAATAGGTGTTTGCTATATATTTCAAATCTGCACCATGGTATGCACACTTTGAAAACTACATTGTGAGTGGATTGATACCTGATGAGTTGACATTTTAACAACAAAAGAGATTCATGTTCGACGTTAAAAAGTACTTTTGGGATGAACCTTACTTGTTTCAAGAATGTGCTGATCATGTTATTAGGAGATGTGTTCCGGAAGAGGAAGCGGTAGAAATCCTCCATGCTTGCCATGCGTCTCCAGTAGGAGGTCACCATAGTGGTATTCACACTGCAGCTAAGGTCCTCCAAAGTGGTTATTACTGGCCCTCCCTATACAAAGACGCACATGAATTTGCAAAGAAATGCTCGCAATGTAAGTAGGAAGGTGGAGTGTCTAGAAGGCACGAGTTTCCTCTCATACCTATCTTAGAAATTGAGCTATTCGATGTATGGGGGATCGATTTCATGGATCCATTTGTGAGCTCATTTGGAAATAAATATATCTTGGTGGCTGTAGATTATATCTCCAAATGAGTAGAGGCCATCGCACTTCCAAACAATGAAGGAAAAAGTGTTGTCCAATTTTTGAAACGCTACATTTTCGCAAGGTTTGGCACTCCTAGGGCTATCATTAGCGATGGGGTATCTCACTTTTGCAATAAGTGGTTTTCAATGACACTGAGTAAATATGGGGTGAAACACAAGGTAGCAACCCCAAACCATCCCCAAAAAAGTGGCCAAGTCGAAGTGTCAAATCGAGAAATCAAAAGCATCCTGGCAAAGACAGTAAATGCCAACAAAACTGACTGGTCTAGGAAACTTGTTGATGCACTATGGGCATACCAGACTGCTTATAAGAAACCTATCGGTATGTCTCCTTATCAATTGGTTTATGGTAAGGCTTGTCATTTTCCCGTCGAACTAGAACACAAAGCATTGTGGGCATTGAAGGCTTTAAATTTTGACTGGTCAAAAACTTTAAGGGAGAGGGTAGAGCAGTTGAACGAACTGGATGAATTTAGAATCAGATCGTATGAAAGCTCAGCCATCTACAAATAGAAGATGAAGAAATGGCATGATGCTCGAATACTCAAACGAGACTTCAAGGTAGGAGATTGGGTTTTGTTATACAACTCTCGATTTAGACTCTTTCCCGAAAAGCGCAAATACAAATGGTCTGGACCTTTTAGTATAACACGAGTCATCAATGGTGCTATAGAAATTGAAGATCAGGAAGGACCTCCATTTATAGTGAACGGTCAATGTGTAAAATTATATTTTGGAGATTGTCAAGAGATTTCTTTGGTTGAAGTGGTGTATTTAGAAGACGCCTGAAGGCGCTGCTATGTCGTGCCACGACTTTAACTAAGGCGTTGTTTGGGAGGCAACCCAAAACCATGTCTTCCTTTCTTTAGCTTTGATAGCATAATGGTGTGCTGATTGTGTAGATAGAAGTATGAAGAGTGAACAAAAGGTGTAGATAGGCGAGTGATAAATCCAATCGGCGAGTCGCCAAAAATATCACCGAATTTGATCCTATCCGCCGTTCGACTCTACACATCGTCAAGATTAGAGTCTTTAAAACTCAGCGAGTTTTGGAAATCATTGGCGAATCGCTGATCATGTCGCGATCACGATGGGAACCGCCGTTGAACCCCTGTAAACCAGAGGTTCTGTAAACTTCGGCAGAGAACTAAACAGTCGGCATACCTCCAAGTGAGTTGGCGAGTTTGACTAACGCCGTAGAGTGGACAGATTTTACAAGACAAAGGCTTAGAATTTCCAACTTCAATCACTTTCCCGCGTTTTTCATCTATTCCAAAACCCACACCTGCGTGACAGTTTATATTTCTTGCACTTCTGGAGTATTTTTATTCATTAGTTTGTGTGTGATTTTGGATTGCATCGCCGCCTAGCTTCTCATTAGTATTTAAACAAGCACAACAGGTCATGCCCTTAATAACCGTAATTATTTTGTCGGCAACAATGCCCCGACAAATGGAGCAAGCGTGTAGACAGGATCCCCTCGTTACCTCTTTCACTATTCTTTAACTATTGGATACTTATTATTTGCATTTGAGGACAAACACATTTATTTGTGGTGGGGTGAGGATCACCTTGTTTGCTTGATATAGTTATTTGTGTTTTAGTTGGGTTGTCTATTTTTAATTATATGAAATACTGATTTATGTGGATGATTGAGCTCATGGCTCCTTTTGCTTTTAAATTATAAAAATGATTTTGACCCTTCCGAAGAAAATTTTATTCTTAAAAAGTTTTCGCCCTGCTTGTGTTGAAAGTGGCTGTTCTTTTGCAAAAATTAAGTCTCAGTTCCGATCAATACTGATGACTTGAATAGTGCTCTCAATCGAACGAACATGAATGTGCAGCTACGACGAGTCCAAATGAAGTTGCATAGACAATATGTGAACTCTTTGCATCTTGTTTTGATTAGCCATTTATCGAATTGTTTCTTTTGTAATGACCGTTGCAGACTAGCGAAAGTGTGTACTCTTGTTTGACTTAAGTGTCGATGCCTTGTGTGATGAGCTTACTTTGAACATTGCATGAATAAACCTAGAATTTTCCCCGTTAGTCTTATTGATTTAGTAAGGTGTGCTCTTGAGATTATCTTAGGCAACTTTTGAAGAGTGTGAGCCAATTTGACATATACCTCTTTTGTGGCCTACATGTGAGCGTGTGAAACTATTTTTAACACCCCTTGAGCCTTACCTTTCTTTGGAAGAATCTTGACGAACCCTAGACCTTACTTAACCCACTAATTATAATCCTCTAGAGTTGTGACTTAGTGAATAGCCAACTTAGGCAAAAAACATAAGTTGGGGGTGTGGTGAAAAGGAAAAGGAGAAGTCAAGAAGTGCAAGAAAAAGTCTCTCTTAACCCATGGTGTTGTGGAAAAATGGAAAACCTCATTATAAAAAATGAAAAAAAAAGAATGAAAAAAAGAAAAGTTGTGGAATAAAAGTAAAAAAGAAATTGGGTTTCCAAAAAATCCATGGAGATGAATAAAAATATGACTTAGAAGCACTAGAAAAAGAATTGATTACGGAAAAGAAGGGGATCCCTTGAGAATACCACGTCTCACGAGGATGAAGAGGTCACTGAGCCTAAATGACCATACCTTTACACTCAGCGCAATTACAAGCCTTCAAAATACATTTTTGATCTTGAGTAAGCCGAATCGAAAGTCGTTTGGAAAAATAAGGGCAAACCTATGGGTGAAAACATGCATTGTGTTCCTCTTTTTGAGTGTGAGTGTTGCATCTGATTCCTGGTCTTAAATTGAGTAGCCTCTATGTGTGAATATGGAATCATTTTTGAGTGAGGGCATTTAGATACTTTCGTTGAGCTTGAACATACATTAGTAGAAAGTATTGTGAACATGAGAATCTTTGATATTGGTGTGTCACAACTTGAATCTTTGAGTAAATAGTTGAATTTTTGCATAAGTAGTGTGAAGTCTTGTTGTGTACATTCATGATTGAGTCTTGTGTAGCACTATTTTAAACATCCTTTTTGAACAGCTGAACTTGAGTTTGCTTGAGGACAAGCAAAAGTTTAAGTTCGGGGTGTTGATGAGTCCACAAATTAGACTCATTTACGGCTTTATTTTAATAAAAATAGTGTCCTCAAATGCTTATTTTATCTCAATATCTGATGAAAATGTTTAAGTTTGAGTGGAAGCATTGACACTTAGGTGCAAAAAGGAACGAAAAGGCTGAAAAGAACAAGAAAATGAAGGCCTGAGGATCGCCGAAATCACTTGGAGAATCGCCGAAGGGTTTCACTTCGCCTTTTGTTCCAGTGTGCTGAGCCCTGAAGGAGAGGATCAAGTCGGTGGAAAAAGGGAGCAGTCGGCGTGTCGCCGAATAGTTCCACAAAGCAGTACTATGTCGCCCAATGACACAACGTCGATGCCAAATGACGGTGCTAGATGGCGATGAACTACACCAAAAGGCGAATCGCCGAGTTGATTGGCAATTCCGACTAATGTCGCCGAGTGATCCGCCATAACACATATTTTTGAAACTATAAATACTCGTTAAGAGTTATAGCTTAGTATAAGATTTTAGTATTATATTTTTATTATCAGATTTTGGATTTAGTACTATTTTTATTTTACTCTCAAGTTTGCAGAGGGTTTCGGAAACTTGAAGAAATGAGTTCATCTTCCCAAAGTTGGAAGTGGTTCTTCTCTATTCATCTTCCTTTGCTTAAATCAAGGTTTAATTTGTTATACCCATTTTATTTCACTATCATTATAGGTGTATTTTGTTATTTCTTGATGTCTGGCTAAAAACCTCCATTCTTGGGGTGTGATTTAGCAAATTTGTGTTGATATTATTGTTGGGTCTTGCTTGCTGGTAGGTTAGATGTGTTTTAATGGTGATTTTACTTAGTGGTTGTGGTTTAAGTTAATGGGTTTGTAGTTTCAAATACAAAGCAACCCATGTGTTTCGACTTGCCTGAGAGGGAGGTCGCAGAACTAAGACCACTAGACTGATGGCCTAAGGAGTGGGTCGACATTAGATTCAGCCCGAGAGGGTGAGCCCTAGTCCTATATCCTAACACTCATCTTGAGAGAGTGAGCGGGGTAAGGCGTAGGCTGGTTTTTATGCGGTAAATGGGTGTCAGAGAGGAACGCATTTGAAACGGGGTAAGTTGCCTGAGAGGGAACTTATTTCCATCTAAAGCGTTGCCTAGTCACTATTATCTTGTAATATTTCTATCGAAAGCATGTACCCAACTATTTATCTCAACTTGTATTGCGGTCACACCCCAAGAACTCGTCCCCACACTTGATTTTCTTGTTTTTTTGTTTTTTTTACTTACTTGTGACAAAACCCCCAATTTGATATTTGACATTTTTGTGTCCCCCCTTTGATTTACAATATTTTGAATCGTTAATTTATTTAGCTACGACTAGTTTGAACTTGATTTTATTTTTCCACCAATTTTCAAAACCGCTCCTTTGGGACACGACCCCAACCCTCGGTTGGGTTACTATATTATCGATGATCGTAGACACTCGAACCGTAGTTAGTGTAGTTGGCCACGATAAGCATCAGTAGACACCGGATTCCATGATTAAGCTCTCATGGTCTATGTTGGTTAAAGTTAATCCCACTATGATAGAATGAACTAGAATTAGAGTTATGAACTATAATCACTTAATAAGCTTTCTTTAGTGTGGGTAGGATAATGGGATCTAATTCATACATTGCACAAGGTTTCTTTGAGGGTACTTATGGTTTGTTTCCATTATGATGAGATGATCAATATGTTGAATATGCTTGTATCTTATTCTTTTACACTTATTTCTATGATTGTTCATAAACTTGGTAAAGTGAATAATTTTCTACTAAAATGTCCCTTTTTAGCATGTTTTAAGGTTTTCATGCATAGCTACCATACTTAGTGCATTTTTGTATTAACCCATAGTTTTTCGACATTTTTTACAAAGTGTAGGTTCTGGCGTTTCAGGTGGTAGTCCTTCTTGTTCAAAGCTTGGATTAACTATACTTCAAATCTTGTGGTATGTCATCATGGATCCAAGGAAAAGTGATATATTGTTGTTCTTTTCCTTCCATTTTATTAGACTTTTAGATTTTCTATTCTAAGGGCTGTGACCCTATTTTCAGACTTCGATTGTAATAGATGGCTAAATTAGACTATGTCTAGACTTCCGCTTTACTTTGATGAAAATTTTTCCTAAGACATGAAAATGTATTTCTACTCTTTATTGTTCTTTACTTTTGTGATGATGATATGCTAATTGTCTTACTTGGAGCCTTTAGGGTTTCCATGTGCTATGTTACGTCTAGGGGGTACCCTTGGGTTGTGACAAACGTGGTTATTAGAGAAAAAGGTTTAGAATGATTCTAGGATGATGTCTTATAAGCCACGTCTAGTAGTATTGTTCATGAGTGTGAAGTGCTCCACATTTATGAGTCAGAGGCTATAAGATGTTATGAAACAATTCACTTCTTTCATTACTCTTGAGTCGTGCCTTAGAGTTTAACTCTATAATAAGTCCCTCTCCTAGTCCTTCTCTTCTGTCTTCAGGAAATGAATACACAAAGGGCGAATGATAGAAGGGTGGAAGAGGAGAATGTGAATCGAGGAGTTCCTCAAGGTAATCAAGCTCCTTAAGTCAATCAAGCTTCGATTAATCCCGTGGCCCAAAATGTGACTCAAGAAGAGTTTAGGTCTACTATCCAAATGATGACTCATGCCATGACATCTCAAGCTCAAGGCATGACAACTCAATCCCAAGCTATGATGACTTAAGCCAATAGAGATATTGAGCCCCATGTGAACCCTAATGTGAATACCTTCGCTTCTAGATTGAGGGATTTTACAAGAATGAACCCTACTGTGTTTCTTGGTTCCAATGTGGGGGAATATCCTCAAGAATTTGTGGAAGAGGTTTACAAGATAGTCGATGCCATGGAGGTGACTTCGGTAGAAAGAAGAACTAGCCACTTACAAATTAAACAGTGTGGCTCAAGTATGGTATACTCAATGGAAGAGGAATAGGCCGGAAAAAGCGGGTCCCATAGATTGGGAGGTGTGGAAGAAGGCATTCCTTGATAGGTTTTTTCCCCGAGAGAAGAGGGAAGCTAAGGTGGAAGAATTTGTCAACCTTCGTCAAGGGGGTAGTGTTACAGAATATTTTGTAAGGTTTATCAAATTGTCGAAGTATGCTCTGGCTTTAGTGGCGGATTCGAGGGAAGAGATGAGTAGGCTTTTAACAGGAGTGTCCGAATTGGTTCAAGAAGAATGTCGTACGACAATACTACTTCATGACATGGATATCTCAAGGCCTATGGTGTATGATCAACAAATTGAGGAGTCAAAGCTCAAGAAGAGAAATAGAGAGGTGAAAAGAGCTAGAACCGGTGAAGGAAATTTCTCTAATACCAAGTCCGATGGGCAAGGTTAGGAAAGGTTCAAGCAAAGGTTCTCCAACCAAGGCTCCTCTAATGCTCCCCCAAGTGTCAATAATGATAGGGTTCCTAATTGTCACGACCCAAGGCTAACCGCTAGATGCGACACGGCATACTCGACCCCAAATGTGTCTTATACAAACCTCATCGCATTATTGAACATAAGAATATAGGAAAATAGAGAAGAATTTAAAATATTCTTTACAATCGAAAATAACATCATTAAAAAGCAAGCGAAAGACTTTCTAGACTTTGTACACTATATCTCAAACCATCTAATACTTTGAATACAACATTGAGACTTAGCCCAAACAAAAGCTTTATCATAAACAAAAAAACATAAGGGAAACATAGCGGATTTTGTCCTCGAAACTATGAGGACTCACCAAGTCTTCATCTTCAAGCACCTTAGAAACCTACTCTTCAAGCATAGAACACCAATATCTCCAATCCCTACACTTTGGTAAAAATAGAGAAGAATGGGGTTAGCACAAAAATTACTAAGTATGGAAGCCGTGCAAAAACAAGCTAAAACGGACATTTTTGTTTGAAAGTCATGATATATGCCATTTTGGTCAAATTTCATGAACATTGATAAAAAAGGCATAATATAAGTCACAACCAACATATAAGTCATATTTTCACATTAGAACATGATCCACATATGAACCTTTACCTTCACCTTAAGCCTTACCCTCAAGTAACCCTCAAGCTATAATTTGTGCAATGTATGGGTAGCATCCCATACCACCACCCACACTAATGTACAACCTTAACGCTACAAAAGCTGAGCTTACCATTCATCATTTGCACCTTTACACAATAAAGCATATAAGAGATATAAATATTACATAAG
This sequence comes from Solanum piurae, assembly GCA_029582685.1. NCBI lineage: Eukaryota > Viridiplantae > Streptophyta > Magnoliopsida > Solanales > Solanaceae > Solanum > Solanum piurae. Next base: position 44,769 of record JAJOOO010079683.1, read on the forward strand.
TCACATCATCACATTAAGACCAACATCTAACACAGCTATAAGTCATACTTGTGCAATATGAAAGTAGCATCCCATACTACTACTCACACGAAGTACTCCTTTGAAGTCACCATAGAAAAGGCACATTCATATATGATAAATCATGACAAGGAAGTAACTCATAATACAATTCAAGTATAGCATGCATCATTACATTTAAGCATATAAGTAAACATTCTTCATTAGATTAATTTAGAGAACGTTCATTCATTAGACATTAGATCATCATTCTCATGAATTTTATCATAAGAGGACCTTCATACATTAGCCATTAAAACTTACAGAACTTACTATGACCCTCTCAAATCCTACTTGTGCAATGCATGGATAGCATCCCATACTACCACCCATACTTCATAGAACTCATCCAGAAACCATAATGCACATCTCACATGATTGGAAGAGGCATTAACCGACATATACCATTAGAGCTAAATCATGGAATCCGGTGTCATATGACCCCACACCAAAGAAAGTGTAACACCCCAGAGAATTTTTCGAACTAAGACTCGAGTTGTCCTTCATGTGGAGTGAGATTTTACCGAGGAATAAAAATTTCTTGAGTGTTAAGGTCCCTATATGTAGCACATTGAGTTCCAAGAAGAGTTGAATTGGAAATAGTCATATTTGGAAAAAATTCAAAAATCTGGAAAATTTGGCTAAGTATGGAAAAAAGGTGAGTTTTTGGTAAACTTTGAGCAGTCGTAACTCCTAGCTCAGAATGATTTAGGTGAATTTCCAGTTATGTATGGAAAGCCCTTGGAATGATCTTTCCAACGCCACTGAGTTTGCTCGATTCCGAGTTCGTATGAGTGA
>JAJOOO010079685.1:0-20088 GCA_029582685.1 Solanum piurae
TTTTTGTCTTTAAATTTTATGTTGAAGATATTTTAGTCCTTGTGTTAATAGCTCTAGTTACGTGTCTAAATATGCTCCTCACTATTATAGGTGTCATTAATTTATGTTGCCAGCACATAATTCTAATTGGGTTCTTCTCTCATTTCACATAATGACCTTTTGATAAACAAATTGCTAATCATATGTATAAGTTGAAACCATTACAAATTCAAAGTATAATATAAGATACCATGCTTTACCATAAATTGAAAATAAAAAAATAAAAAAATGACAATGACAAAAGAGGAAACGAACAGAAGGGTTGGCAAGGCAAAGGGGGATTCTGCAAGGAGACGGGAACGAGAAAGGGGGACTAAAAATATGGAAAGAAACAGTACATGACCATTTAAACTTCAAATACAACAAACTAAGCCAAATCACTTCCGACTTATTACTTTCGCTACAGAAACCAAACTTAACACCTAACAAGCACGATAACGAGACATGACTAATAAATAACGAGCCATTTTGGAGAATGAGAAGAAAAAACAATCTCATGATAATTACGCGGCCTCTATTTGTACGACAAACGCATTTTTTATGAAGAGTAATGGAAACACAAAGCAGGCTCTTACGACTATATATGCTAACTTGCACCTTTAGCTCTAATCGAAGGGAAAGCGATACGATGCCGAGTGCTAATTACTAATACAAATTCACAACATTTTGAAACTATTTATGACCAGAATTTGGAAACAACATAACGAAACAAACGCATCCAGAAAATCGAGATAAACAAATAGAGAAATATCATCCATGGCCCAAAATTCGAACAGTAACGACAGAGAGACAACATGTAGGGACTTAATGTAACAAAAGAAGTAAACAGACGGAGGGAGTAGCAATCAAATCAAAAATCCTATCGAGACTTAACATCTAAATCAACTCATAAAGGCAATAAGAGCTTTGGGAGAGACGTAAGTTTACCTCTTCTTGAGCAGCGAGACCGAGACAGATAAAGCAGAGGCGATGACCTTCACCACAAGAAACTCGAACACCAAACAGGGATCCAAAAATCTGGATCGAAAGTCGAATCCAAACCCCAAAACTATTGTATCCGCTCCTTTCGAAGCGTATTAAGTGTGTATTTTAAACACTTGCGCTTAAGTCTTTCCTTATATTTTTTGGTAAAGACACAAAAAATCCTCTGCTTTTCTTCCTAACTTGCCACAATATTTTCTCTAAATTTTTCTCCCAAAAAAAAATCCCCCTCTTCACAGTGAACCACAAGCAACATAAATAGAGGGGAGATAGGGTTCGGGAAAAGGGGGGAAACGGATGAATTCGGATAGGAATTCGAAATTCAAACGCCATAAATTTCTTGCACCATTTAAGAAAAACATCTTTTCCTGAAATTTTCGCCCCATTCCGGAAGAGGAAAGGGGGGGACCAACGGCTTGCTTGGCTGCTGCTACGACATTAATAAAGATAGGGACGTTTGGAGAAGAAAACAAAATTGCAGCGTACTGCTCACTGTTGCTGCTTTCCATCTATCTTGTTGACGCCGTGAGTGAGCTGTTGCCGTGTATTTTGTTGTTGAGATCGTCGTTTGATGCAGCTTGCATCACGTTGATGTTGTCGTTTTTGTTGTTGTTCACGCCGCTTGTGAACGTGTGTACTGAACGTTGGAAAAGGAATGAAGGCTTCTGGGTTTATTTTGTGAGAAAGGAAGTGGGCCGGGTTTCTTTAAAAATGGGCTGATATTTGGAAAAAATTGGAATTAAGGAATTTTGAAAAGAAGAAAAGTTGGGTCGGGTATGGGCTGATTTTGGTGTGCTGGAGGTAATTGGGGTGGGCTGGGAATTATGTATGCTGAAAAAATAAAAGGGCATCGGGTTTTTTTTCGGGAATTAAAATGGGGATGACTGAACATGAGAAATGGGCTACAAGAATTGCATAGAAGCTGCCCCCAAAATCTTGATCTCGCAATTTATTTGAAGGATCACTAAAATCGCAATTAAGAAAATGACCGTATGAATTTTTTATCGTGGCCAATCGGAATTAAAATTTTTTTTAGCCAAATGAGTTTAATTGGTGATTTGGCTAAAAACTAAATAAAAGATAAGTTAGTAGAAATTAATTAATGAGCTTCTTAATGTTAACGAAATAAAATAATTAATTCGATTATAAACCAATTGATTTTTAAAATTAACCACAATCCAAACTAAACTAATTTTGATATAATATTTAAAATATAAAAAAAATTGAGATGATTTTCAAATATTCATGAAACATACCTATTATATCTATAAACCATATGAAATATATCCACTTATTTATAAATTATGAGAATCGACTAAAATCACTTAAAATGACTTTGAAAAGTAATTGAATTTTATAAAATTAAGTATTCTAAATTGTTTGGGAATTAAGAAGCTCGTGAATTAATTCCTATCGGGGAGGGTCAAAATTGGGTGTCAACAACAAGTATTTAATAACAGAACGGAGAAAATCAAGGGAGAGAATATTTCAAAAAAAAAGGTAAATATCACTTAATTTTCTCATCAGTTACATTTTCAAAGAAAACTCAAACGTGTGCCTTTCTCACAATGTATTTTTGTTTTTTTTTTCTAGAATTCTGTAACCTTTTTAAAATCGTATTCATTCCAATATGTATACTATTTGTATTCATTCTAGTTTTCATCTTGTATTTTGTATAATGAAACTTGTATTTTTTATTAGTTTGTATTCATTCCAATAGATATGTCAAATGAATCTATAGTTATTTAAGAAACAAATTTGTATTCATGTATTTTTTCACTGTGTATTTATTTTTTTCTTCAGAATAGTGTATCCTTTCTTGAGTCGTATTCATTCCAATATGTATTTTATTTGTATTTGTATCCATTCTAGTTTTTATGTAGTATTTTGTATAATAATATATAAAATACAAAAAATAGTATGATGAAAAAGTGAGAATCTATATATAATATAGGCGAAATGGTCTGATGGATCCTTGTACTTGTATGGCTTTGTATTCTGGACCCTTCTACTTAACATTTTATCAACTAAACCCTTAAACTCAACGGAAGTCAACATATTAAACCCATTTGACCATTGACCAAACTTATGTGGCAACTTAATTGTTGACGTGGAATAATTGTGTGATTTCACGCAAAAAAGGAGCGTGAACATAAGAATACCCCATCCAATAGTCCATTTCTCTCTCTTTCTCCCCTTTCCCATGGTTCTTCAGTTTCTTCTTCTTTTTTAACATTTTTATCCATCTATTAATTTTAAACAAGATAACAAATTCTGAAGTGGGCCGCAACAGATCTGAAAAACAAGATAGTAAATCTCAAATGAGAAATAAAAAGCTAAGGATGAAGAGTGGGGGAGTAATCCTTACGGTGATAATTGATAAAGCTCAAATCCACCATGAATGCACAAAGAAGGAGATGAAAAAACTCAAATTTCAAACTCTTCTTTTTCTACACCTCAAATATTTTTTATTTCTTTTTTGCTTTAGTTTCTATTTTGGTGTCCTTTGTTTAGTTTTTTTTTCTCTGTTTCTACGGATTTGAACATGTCCCTATATTTGTGAACATCTTTTTGACCAAGAGGAATATTACATAGAGGGATATTAATTTCTTCACTCCATGGGAATTGTGTTAAAGAATATCACCATTGATTTCTACATACAGGGTTTAGCAAGACATTAATTTTTAACTTGAAGGGTTGATTTATTCACCCCTCTACCATGTTTCTTCCCCAGCCCAATCCCCCATTTCTCTCTCTTTTTCCCCTTTCCACGCTCTCCAGTTTCTTTCTTTTTTCAAACTTTCTCTTCCTCCCCAGATTAGAAACGAAATGTGCTACAATGTGTGAGGTGATAAATCTGATAATTTTGATGGGTAAGAAATAATTATTAAATATTTTTGTGAAATCAAATAGAATGTGTTGTGTAGAATGGTGTACAAATATTAGGATATACTGAGGTATTTTAATGGTGATTTATTTATATTAATGATAAAAATAGGTTTATGGTGTTTCAAGTGATGGACAGAGTTATATAAAATAGGATCGAAAGTTATGAATGATGAAAGCATAGACAAGAATGGTGATTTTTATGATTTAGAAAAGTGGTGATAATTGTGAAGATGAAAGTTGTGGTAATGAGATCTAATTTAAAAAATGGAGAGAGATGGTTAAGGAAGAATGAGGGAGGAATGAAGTGAAATTTTTTTAAAAAAAAAATAATGATGTGTCATTTAAAATCTGACGTGGATGACGACGTGTCATTTTTTGTGAGCGTTTGAAGTTCACACAAAGCCAAATGGGTTTAAAATGGTGAGTTTCGTTGAGTTTAAGGGCTCAGTTGACAAATAGTTAAGTAAAAAGGATCCAGAATACAAACGCATACAAGTACAAGAGTTCACTAGACCATTTCACCTATAATATAACGGAGAAACATAGACAAAGTGATGTGACACCTCTCTATAATCTCCATTTGTATTTATATTTTTCTCCTTTTTTTGGCTTTTCTTTCTTATCTAAATTAATTATTTTATTGTAAAAGTAAATTATTTAATTTATTACAAATAAATATTATATTAATGGATAAACATTTACAACAAAGACTCTTCACATGTCAACTTACAAGGAGTAATTATTCATAACTCATACCTCTCTAATTTCTATTCTTAATTAAAAAAAAATAATTTTTGTCCTTCTTCTAATTACAATTACAAAATAATCATATTACAAAAATCTATATATAATATAAAGCTATATAAAAACATCTATATAATAATAATAATAATAATAATAATAATAATAATAATAATAATAAACAAGGTGATGAGACACTTCTCTATTGACCTAGAAAATTATTTATGATTTTTCTCCTTTATTGAACTTTTCTTAGTATTCGTTTTCCATCTTCTTATTATTAAAAAATAAAATAAAGGAGAACCATAACCACCCTTTACCTAAACGGAAGATGCCCAAAAGTTGATAACTGGTATGTCACATTTTACTAGCATTAAACATCTCTGTAATAAATAATAATTAAAATGAAATAAAAAGGTTACAAACAACCTCTATATATAATTAGCTAAGAAAAGGGATTCCTTGAGTAGGAAAATCAGAATGGTAATGCATATGGAGGAATCAAATATGGCAAATATGAGTAGGAAAATCAGAATGTAATGCATTGAGAGGAGTCAAATATGTCAATCAAGTGATGAAAAAGTTTTTGTATCTATTTCACTCAAAATTTGCAAAAGGCAATGAAATTTTTATGTAAATTAACAAGTATGTTATCTTTGTGTTTTTTTTTCATTTCTGGTTTGATATTATTTTCATTTTTTAAATTCATTTTTATGTAACTTTTCTCTTTAATAAGGAGATGGACATTAGAGGAGTATACTAATTGTAATTTCTAACGAATATTATTATGATTCACGATACATTATATTGATAAATTCAATCTTTTTTCTGATTTTCTTTTCTTGGAATGCATGCATATGATATATATCTCTAATATATAGTATAATTCGTTTGTATTACGTTCAACTAATTAAAAAATTTATGATAAAATAACCAATTAGTTATTTTATTTTTTGGTTTATATGAAAATCACAGAAAAATGGGTATTAGTGATGGAAATAATAACTATTTGAATTAACTTATTTTAAGTGTTTTTATGCTAAATTAGCTTTAGGCACTTTTGGAGTGTTTAGAAAATTTTAAAAGTACTTAGAAGAACTTGATTTTAAGCTAAAGTGATAAAAGTAAGTCAAAAACCATAAATTACAAAATTTAACTTATTACTTTTGACTGATAAGTCAAACAATAAAAGTCAATCCAAACGAGCATTATTTCCACCTCATTTGTGACCACCTATTTCAGTAAAAAATTATGCAATAATCCTAACGAAGTCAATTTGCACATACACTAAAACAAATTGTTTTTAAACGAATGTAAAGTACTTAACCATAATTCTATGCAATGAAATATGATGTTTTAAAAAATAAAAAAATAAAAAAATAAATATATATATATATATATTATATAGTTAATAGCAAAACACAATATGATCCTCATGACCGCATCATATGATTATATTAAAGATTGAACTCAAATAAAGTAATAATATTTTTATAATATTTCTCAAAATAAAAGAAAATGTTGAATGTGTATATACAACTAAATATTTAAAAAAATGCGGTTAAAATATTTGAATACATTAGAACTGCACAATTGTGAAGAGAATTTGAATACGTGATCATTATTAAAAATTTAATTTAATTTATTTATTAATTGAATTTTTTTAATATAGATATTCAAAGAAAAATATTATTTCATAAAATATATAAGATTTTAATTGGCCGCGCGAAGCGCGGATTAGTTAACTAGTGAAATATAAAACTAAAAAGGAATAAGTGAATATTTGTGGCAATCATTCTTAAATAAAATACATAACTAGTTGGCATACCTTTAGGATGAATACAAATTAGGAACAAATACAAGATTCATAAACTATGCAACATGATTTTTGAATGAATACAAATATTAATAGCATACATACGATTTTGAATACAAATTGAGAAAGGATACAAAATTCTGAATTTTTTTTTATAAAAAAACAAAACAAACTAATAGGAAGTCGTTCTTCCTATAAATAAAATACATATCTAGTTGACATACCTTTGTGATGAATTCAAATTAGGAACAAATACAAGATTCATAAACTATGCAACATAAGATTTTGAATAAATAAAAAAATTAATAGCATACATACTGATTTGAATATTAATTGAGAAATGATACAAAATTCTAAAAAAAACTATAAATACAAAACAAACTAATAGGTAATAGTTCTTCCTCAACTTGATCTTCAACGAGTTTTTCGAAATCTTCAGCACCCAATATTTTTTTTATTAATAGTGTCTTTACATAATATAGGGAAATCTCAAAAGATACTTGGTGACAATGTATTTACCTTTATCAGTGGGTGATTTTTTTTTTTGGTGAGATTTCTTGAACAAATTGGAGGAAAAAAGAAGAGGTGATTTTCTTAGACAAGAAAAGGAGAGAACAATTGTGAAAAACTCAAGAGAGAGAAAGGAGGAATTTGGGGTAAAAACCTAGAAAGAGGAGAAAGTGGGCAATGAGAATTTTTTTTCTTCTTTTTCACGGATAGGGGAGTAAAATTAGTCTAATGTGAGGCCTGATTTGAGAAATAAAAGGAAAGAAAATTAATTATATTAGGATACATTTTATTTGCTAAAATATTGACATATTGACATTTTCAATAATTATTTTAAAGTATATATATTTTTAATAATTGTGTTAGGAAGTTTAACTAGTTTGTTAATTTTCTAATTTTAATGTAAGGCATAACTTTTGGAATTTGAAATGAATCTCAAATTTTGGGCCTCTCCAGGTAATGAGACCCTTTTTTATTTATTTATGGACTTTCTCTTACAAAATCTTTATTGGGCCTCTCCACAACATGGTTTTCCCTCAAACATCTTTAAAGAAAAATTACCTAACTATACACCATTTATTATCATATTTTTTTATTTTTTCTATTATTTAAAAAAATATAAAAAATCCCTTCTTTTTCTCCCATCATTCCCTTTTTCGGATACATTAATTTGAAATCTCATACCCATGATTTTCTTTCCTTTTTTCAAGCCACAAATATCTCCACAGTTACCTACATTAATCCATTTTTTAATTTCAAACTTTTTCTCTTTCCAATTAATGATTTCAAGTTATTCAAGAGGTAGATTTCTTTCATCACTTCAATTTTCAATTTCTTTTATTTTTTTTTAGTTTTTTCATCTTAAAAATTATTAAATTTGTTACTCCCGATCTCTTACTGGAAAATGGGTGATAATCGTTGCTAATGTAGAAGAGAGTTCATTTGGAATGGTTCTACGAATTTCTAATGGCGGTCTTGATACACTTCGTTCCATTGGTTCGATCTTTCAGTATTGGGCTTACCCAATTAGTCCGAGAAGGATACATCTTCGTTTCTTTCCGTTGATTAGATTGTTGACTTTTTCTTTGATCTTTTGGTTGTTCATCTTTTCTGATAAATATAGGTTCAGATTTTTAATGTATCTAGTTGATTTTGTTTCTTAAACTAATATATATTGCATTCGTTTCAACATTATGATACATTACAATTCTATCATGCACAATGTATCGTGTTCAAATATTAGTTTTGATACATAACCTTAATTATTATTGATAACCAAATGTATCATTTATCATGTATCAGCCTTTTCATCTACAAATTTCTGATACATATGAATTCTGCTCTCAAGCAAAATAAGTTACATAAATAATAATGTATCATGCACTAATTTCTTAGGCATGATACGTAAAATCAAATTTACACCAAATGCATCTGATACAATTACCAAACAATAATGTATCGATCTCAAACCTAACATCTTATGGGCAAGAATTTATTATTTAATGTATCTAGTAGAAATACAACACTTATCAATTTAAACAAGATACATAAATAGTAATATATTGATAAATCTATCCATCTCAAAAACACAATTCAAAAAATGATCACACAACATTATAAAAGGGATAGATGATCCATCAAAGCTATGTATCTCTTCCTTTTGTCTGTTGTATTAATGCATAGCAGATACATTGACATTCAGAGTCTTGAAATTTTTTTCAATACATTATTACGTTTAACATTCCACTGCCACAAATTTCCCTTTAAATTGCTCTATTTTTGGTGTTTTACTGATTTTTTTCCAGAATCAAAACGAAGAAGATGAAATAATGTTATTATTATAATAAGGTTCATCAAGAACAGTGGTGGGTGATGGTGTGCTTATTGAGTAAAGTCTTGGTGGTGGCTCTAAGAATTTTGGTTTGTAAATTGGAAGATTAATGGTGTTTGGTTTTCCTGGTTCTTTTTTTCATTGAAAAAGGAATAGAGGCTATGGTGTGATTAACAGGGGATGTAATATTTGTCATTTATTTTTTAGGAGAAAACAGAGGAAGTTTCAATATAATCAACTTTGATTCTGTCTTCGGCTTTGATTAGGACATAAGATATATAGATCCTTTTTGAGTGACGACACGGTGAATGACAATTGTTATAGAGAAAACCTGAAAGATGCAGCAATATCTTGTTAACAAAATTGAAAGAATCTTCGACGAATTGGGAGAAGAAATTTGAAAATCCATCACTTATGTATCGTTTGTAACTCACCTTGTTTTTCCAGATGTATTCATTATGTATCAACTATTATTTTTGACTTTTTTCAATCTATTACGATTTGGGTGAGAATTGAAAAAAGAAAATTTGAATAGTTTGAAGCTAGACGGATTTGGAATAGAATTGAGAGAAGAAAATTTGAATTTTAAATTAAAGCTGAGCGGATTTGGAAGAGAATTGAGAGAAGAAAATTTGAATTTTGATTTGATTGAATCTGTTAAGATTTGGGAGAGATTGAAATCAACTAGATTAGCATGATTTGGGGAACTCACATTCAATTTTAAATTCTTTTTCCTTTAAAAGACTGAATTTGTTTTAATGTAATCATATTTAGTGTATCCGACTTGTTTGCTATCCGGATAACACTGATTTTGAGGGATTTTTGTAAATTGAAAAAGAGTAGGGATAAAATGTAATGGGAAAATTACGCGGTTAAACAAACTTATACTATTTAATTACTCATCATAACTATAGTTTGCTATAATTACCACTCGCAACTAACATTATACATTAATTGCGTGGGCTGACTTCGAGTTTGTATAATTAGCCGCGTTTGTATATGTATAATTCGCCAGAATATACAAATACATATGTTTAATATACAATTATCTAACCGATATACATATACAATTCACCTCTCTCCCACTCTCTGCCCTCTCTCGCTCGCCTCTCTCCTCCCTCTTCCAATCTCGCTCGCTCGCCTCTCTCCTCCCTCTCTCAATCTCGCTTGCCATATATACAAATACATATGTATAATATACAATTATCCAACCGATATACATATACAATTCACCTCTCTCCCACTCTTTGCCCTCTCTTGCTCGCTTCTCTCCTCTCTATAACATGTAGCTACAAATTGTAATTATCAAACTATAGCTATGAAGAGTAATTAGACTATTTTTGAGGGGCTATATGTGAAAGTTAGGTCCTTACACTATGAAATTTATGTAAGTTATACCTTCTTTAATGGATAGCGAGTTCGAAATAAAGCCCAGTTTGAGCACCGAGGCCAGTTTATTGGGCCTTATTTATGATTCTGCATTTTTTCCCCTCACAATTAACATTTAGATGATGTGGTAACATACTGAGTGTATACAAGTTAATTGATTTCCATGCGATATTAGGTCATTTTATCAACAAACGTGATTAGACAGCTTAATAGAATATATATAAAAAAAAGTAAACGCGTAGAAATTCTGCACATTTGCGTACCTAACTCATATTATCAAAAGAAAATGTAAGAAATTGTGTTATAAGTGAAATGACAAATATAGTACTCTCTCTGTTTCATATTACTTGACTCCTACATCATGAGAATTTTATCATATTATTTCCTTTCTACCATCAATATAACTACATAAAACAGTAATAATCAAATTAGAATTTCAAAGTTTCATTGATAAAATAATTAGTTTAGTAAATCAATACCCGAACAAGTAAAAATGAACCGATGAATTAAGTAATAAACAACAGCGTATTGGTGTCCCCAAGGTGGAGTTGACTTTGTCCCTTGAGAGAGTTGGATGGTTACTAGTTGTCTCTTTTTATTCAACTAATTGTTTCAGCAATTGCAAAGAATTAGATCAGAAAACAAAAATCATGAATCAGAACATGATCTCATTCTTGATCGGAATAGTTGGGGCAACTTTTACGCTTGGAGCATATTCGCAAACATGGATGACTCCAACACAGAGCATAACAACTGGTCTTGTAACTCTCATGTTTGGTCTTCTCGTCCGTGAAGGTTTCATCTCCCTTTAGATCTTTATGTTTATGAACATCTTCTTTTTTACTTTGGGGTCTGTAATAAATCATTCATTTTACAGATCAATTTGTTACTTGCAGCTTGATTGTGATATTTACGAATGTTATTTTAGTTATGTGGTCCTTTTCACGGTAGATCAGTAAAGGTTATTGCTAGATTGCGATATAATTCATAGATAGATTTTGGCTCAAAGATTTGAAATAATATTTTGAAAATTGATCTATTACTTCAGTTTCAAACTTGAAATAATATCAAATTAATTCAAAGTTTTAAAAATTTTCATTCACAAAACAATGATTATATTTTCACACAACTTCGAATTCACCTTCAATTATTTTTTCCCATCAAATCTTAACCAAACAACACTCGTGGAAATGAAAGTGAGATGCTAAAATGAAACTTTGGGAGAATGGGCCAATTTGAAAAAGGAACCTACAACTTCAAATTTAAGATTCGACTCTGATTGTTACCAAACTTGTTGAAAAAGGATAACTTGTTTTTGGTATTTTATCTTACATCACATTTATTAGTCAACAAATTTTTCATGGTCCATGACCTACCTAGCTAGTTCCAGATACCAATCACACATGCTTTACTGTTAAAACACAAAGTAACTCATCATCAGATGATTCGTCTAAATTGTGTTCAATACTTCCTCTCCTTTTTCCACTAGTTATTGTGATGTATATGTTACCATGATTGTGTCCAGTTGAGAAACTTTAAACAGTACATGTTAACCTATATAAGCAATAGATTTTTACACAGTACACTTGCCATTATTGAGAAAAATATTTACACATTCTTCGTCAAATTGATGTTGGATGGAGATAGGTTGTAACAAAACCTAGCAGCACATGTTTCTGTCGAACAAACTCTTAGCAGTTAACCCATATTCCCTCACATTAATAAACAGGTTCAATATTTCTCCCTGCATATTAAATTACAATTATATTATATAACCTAATGCTAACATATTAATTAATAACTAGAGACGTGTTTCGCAAAGGATATATATATAGTCTACCCGTTGTCTCATATAGTGTTGTCCACAATTTCTGATTTGACATCCACAACAATAGCTATTTCATATGAATTCTGGCATGAGAAAATGAGGCAGATATGTAGCCAAAAATGACTTGCCAGACATGAAGCAGAATTGATCGAGCTTGCCGGCAAGTCATCCTTGGCTGCAATTCAATAATCTTATTCCCTCATGCAAGACTTTAACATGAATAAAACATATAAGGAGATCAAATCCAGCATTCCCTGTTGCAAATAGAATTAGCGGTTTCCTATTTCATCTCATTGGATGGAATGGAATAGAAAGAATAAAGAAGTAACTTTGACAGTGCATGAAACGAATGAGGTTTGAAGCAAAGTATACTGCATCTAGGAGTTGTAGATAAATAATGAATTCTTGTATGGGAAAGGAAATCTAGCAATACATTATTAATGATGAGTCAATTTCTATGTAATGCCCAATGGAGAAAAGGGGAAAAAGGGAAAGTTAGTTTGGAGGGGCTCTTAGGATTTGGATGTGACTAGCCACTGTCCCTATCAGTCCCCATAACTTGTTATAAAGAGACGGTGAATTTAAAAGCACCTTCCCAAAAAAATGTTGTACCAACACTTGTCCAAAAGATGTTATACAAGGCAATAAACGCAGTCTGCGGATCAGGCTCCCCTACTTGTACCTTTCGGCGTGGAGTTAGGTACACAAATTTACTGCTCCATATTTTACCAAGCTGGCCATGAATTTCATTGATTCAGCTTTTGCAGTCTGGTGTCTAATTGCCACCCTTACATCTTAGTCATAGTAATTATTTCCTCCAACTCATTTAAAATTATTTATATTGTCATCACATCATACAAATTATATCTGTGTCAATTAAGTATGGACAGGCGTTTGGAGCTAATTATGCCACGCCATGTTCAAGTTATTTTAGTTATGTAACCCTTTAAATTGATGCAATTTTGTTGCACTTCCACCAGACTAGTTTAACATAAAGACGACACTAAATATCCATGTTTATTTACCAGACAACTTGGCATGCAATTGTTTGGTCACCACGGACGACAAAAACTTCCTCTTAGTTCCATACGAACGACCAGATGATTGCATTAATAAATTAGGGAATGTAATCTAAGAAATTGTACACATCTTTTGACAAAAAGAACCATAAGAGCTGTTCACCAATGTATCCACCAGCTGCCTATTTAATTTACAGATCCCACTGCCTCCAGACCTGAGAGAAAAAATTGGTTAAGTCAATCGCAATATCCATGGTTCACAGTATACATACCCACGAAAAAAAAACAATTTACTTGGCTTACCTGGTTATAGGATAGAACCATCTCCTATATACTTGCGGAGCAAGTTCTCAGCTCAGCTTCGGATTCTACTACACCATTGATTGTGTTTGTCAAAAATTATTCCCTAACCTTATAACAATTATTGTTCTTCACATGATTCATTAAATTGAACATTATTTCCCAAAAAGGTTGCAATGGCAAATGCATCAGAAGAAAACTACCAACCTCATTTTAGAATAGTAGGCAAGATGAAAAGAAAGAAGTGCAAGCTGAAATTTCGATCTAAATTGGCACATTTTTGAACTATCAACAAGAACAGGTAATTGGCCAGTAACATTCACTTCTGAAATAAAACAACCCCTCAAAAAAAGGGGGAATGAAAGCACATGCTTTTTGAAATTGAAAAAAACATTCTTGTCAAATAAATGTAGAGAAAGCGAGAGACCTATAGTGTGCATATATGAGCAAAATCACTTATACCTGATGATTAAGGAAATTATATCTTAGCTTGCACACAAACTAGTAAATAGTAAGGATAAGCACATGATTGTAAGCATACTAAAAACTTACCGCCAGATTTACCGCTTACGTACGGTAACTTATTCCTCTCTAGAGACTGTCAGGTCCACAGTGACTGGCAATGCAAATCAGATCAGATAATTTACACTTACTGGTATATATATTATGCATTATTCAATTACATTCAAAATATATGTCTACAGAAAAATGCAAACAGACCTTTAACTCAAGCTGCATGCCTGTTGGGTATCCATGACATCCTCTTCAAAACAATCATCGAAAAGTTCGGAAGATGCTTTGAACAATGAATTGATCAGGCAAGCAAATTATAATAGAATATATGTTCTTACGCGGGATGGGAATAAAGGCTACTAAGATCGGAACTCACAACCTATGTAATATGATCACATCTTGAGCAAACATCCAGGGTTATCATAAGCAAACAAGAGAAGATGAAATAAAATTTAAAAAATTAAAGATACGGTACAATGACTTATGTACCAATACCGGGATACAAATTAAATTGCCCATTCTAAGGAACCAGCAAAACTAGACAGAACTGCACGAGGACAACAGGTGTAACATCTAACTTGATTAAATAAGCAAATCCCACAATAATTCATCCAATTAAAATTGAACTGAAAAAAGGTATACCAAGACAGGCTGATATTTAAGTGTTTATTCATTTGTAATACAACCACACAAAGGGAAGAAGGATAAAGAAGGATAAAGGCGTGCTGTGCTGGCTACACAGGTTCTTGGGACCACAAGATTTGAGCTTGTAAGTGAATGGTGTCAGGACATGGCAAATTTCAATACTAGGTAAAATCTTCAGTTATGGTCCTCCTAAGGAAAAGCATCAAGGTAGGCCAAAGTTTCCAAATCCTCATTTATCTGGTCTTCTGGTTTAGGCGCAAGGGAGGCAATAGGCTGGCTTCAGGCTTCATATATCTCAGCTGTTTTGTTGGGAGGGAAGGAAGCAAAAGGAAAACGACAGCATTAGTTTCAATATCAGGAGAGAGGCTAGGTCATCAACCAAAATGTGAACTTTAATACTTTAGTACAAGCTGAGCTAGCTACGAAATTTTGGCTAATCAAATGAAAGAAGCAATGCATGCAAAGAGGGGATCCACGAGCTACCTGCAGTCCAGTTACACACTCTAGTAACCATAATTTTTTCTCCGGGAAGCAGGGTCTTGCCCCGATGACCTGGCAGCAGTAGCTTAACATGTGAATAATAAGAACAAGAAATTGTAACTCTCGTTTTCTAAATTTGGAGCAACTATAATTAGATAAGCTACACAAAAACTCATGTGCGGCAGCTGGAGAATGGCAAAACCACAAGTGCTAATTAATGTCTGAAGGTCAGACATGAACATTCAAGATACAAACACGTGATCAAAACAGTTAGCAGCTAAAAACAGAATTAAAAGCAAACAAAGTTTAACCGAACAGCTCATGCTGGTTTTTCTTTAAAAAACGTTTTATTTTTATTTTATTTTATATAATAATGGACTGCAATGAACTTAAATAGAGCGACATGGACAACGAGGATTCCTATATCCAACCCCAACTTGCTTGGGATTGAGGCCTAGTTGTATATTTAAGAGAACTGGCTGGTGGCCGGTACAATCACACCAAGACCAAACAACCAAATTCAGGACAAGGTGGAAAGCCCAGAACAACTTACCTAGAACCACCAGAACGCCCAAGGGAATATCCTTCATAAGCTCCATATCCTATGCTGCTACTCTGCTGATGGAATTAAAAATTAACAACAAAGGATGCACATATATTCGAGAAAATATACATAGCAAAGGAAGTTAATGAATTCCCACAAAATCTTCATAAATTCTGCTCCTCAAACAATGAAACCCTATGTTACCTGGATACCACTGTAACTTCCATAACCATCAGCACGTGGAAGATCAGTCGTACCACCATACCCAGCTGAGTAAGAATGTCCATGTCTTCTAGAGTCCCTAATTTCATGTTTCAAGGTATCTGACATGGGGAGGTAGGGAAGAACTGGCACAAAGGCAGATGCAGCACCCTCTCTTTCAAAAAGGTTTTCCCTCAAATGTGAAGTTACTTGTATGAGTGCATCCTTTACAACATCAAGTTCTCCTGAGATCTGATATGTTTGGAAGCATATAGATGAGGTCAGTTGAGCAAATAACAAGCATATCACAAGTAACCAGAGAATTTAACAGGATACTCCTGCATAGATAAGAAGCATAAGGATTTATAAGACCTAAGATGAAAAACAAAAACTATCCTAAGAGTCTTAAATAGGCAACCCCATCTTTTCGTATTGTTTGATTGATCTTTCCCTGTTTCTTTTCTCCTTCCTGGGAGGTTGCTTTCGCAAATAGAGTACGGCAGAAGAACACAAAAACAAAATAACTATGAAAGAATAATTGAATGATGCTGCCTGTGGAGCACAGGTTACATTCACACCAGACCCTTCCTAAAAACTTAATCGAAGACATCTTAATTCAATTAATATTGATCTAAAGAAAACAGATATATATGGCTCCTCAATATGTCTATATCCAAAATTCAAGAACCCACATTCCTATGTCATACTCGTACTCCAAAAGCTGAGTACAGGAAGAAACCAGCAACCTTTTTTCTTTCAAAGAGAGAGTAGGAGATAAATTTTGGTGCATTTAAGCTTTACAACTCCTATCAGTATGCTTACCTGCACCATCTCATCATCTTCAGCAGCAACCTTTGGGAGGCCTTCTTTGGAGAGTATACGGATATTAGCTTTCGTAATTTTCCTCATTTCATTGATTATGGTGCCTCCTTTTCCAATAAGACAGCCTATTCGAGATGTTGGGACCAGCAATCTCGTGGTTAATGGTGTAAGACCAGAATCTCTATGAACTTTCTCACTGCACCTTGGTTGCAAGCGCAATGCTGCTTCAACAGTAGGAGAATATGTGTCCTCAAAAAACTGAAAAAAACAAGCATGAAAATAAATCTTTATCTTGGACAAACACCCTCAACCTGTACACTCCAATGCTAAACATCACAAGAAACAGAAAATACCTCTTTCGCAGAAATTGAAATCACACAATCATCACCTTCAGCAGCAGAACTATCTACTTTGATTGCTGCACCAGATTCTTGTCTAATTTGATTGATTATGACACCACCTTTACCAATAACACCACCAATATTTGTTGTAGGACACAGCAAACAGATAGAAAATTCCTTTGAAGATGACTCATTCCTTGGAGCAGAGTAAAAAGACCTTGATAAGTCCCCACTCTCTCCTTTGTATCCCCTTTAAGACCCCATCAATGAGGCTATGCCTACAATTGGAGCACCAGCAGTATGACCTACAAGTGAACTCGAAGAGTAGATATTTGGTGCAGCAGAAGCAAGCAAGTGCTGAGAACGGGATGGATTCTTATGAAGACGCGTTGCTATTTCATAAAGAGCCTTCTTCACTACAGTGGCTTCACCAGATATCTGAAACCCAATTAAATCACAGAGTACTGAAGTCAGACGTGACAAAAAAAATTCAGGTTTCAACCGCCCTATATGCAAGTAAGATTGCAATTGAAACCATAGCGTGAAGTGTGAACACACAACAATTATCTGTAACGCGGTCCAAATGTTTATAGATAATGCCGCTTGAGCCATAAGAATTTCTTTTCAAGAAGTAGAGTACAATTTGCATAATTATTTACATAACAAATCAGACAAGGGACCACCAAAAAGAACAGTAAATGAATAGCTGATTAAGAAATTGTGTAACTTCATTTTACTAATTACCATTAAGGGGAAAAAAAGAGGAGCGACAACTTCGTAAATGAACCAGCAGAGCAGCAATTGATCAAATTTACTTAGCAAGACAATTAAATGAAATAGCCTAATGAAATTTAATGGTAAAGAAGTACCAAACTAGGAGAACAACACTGTGATACAGACAGAGAAAGGGAAAATCAAAAAGGATATGATCCTCAAGTTACCTGCAAAAGTTCATCCGAGCTCAATGCACATGCAGGCAAATGGTTATCTTTCAATATACGAATCTGAGCACCACTTTCACTACGAATGTTCTGTACTATCTGACCCCCTTTCCCAATAACACATCCAATCTGATCTGAAGGTACTAGAAGCCTAATGGTAACCTGGGGGGCATTCTCAGAATCCTCATCAATTGTCTCGCTAACAATTTTCTCATGGACTTTAAAAAGTGCATCCTGGGAAGGACAAATACAATTTTCAGAGCCATCAAAGTTGTTTGTTTCCTCACTTGCGCTGTAGATAGTGACAACACGTTCCTCACAGTCAGGCACAGACTCACCAATCCTGATTTTAGATTTAGTGTCCACCCTTAATTGCTTAACAATCTCACCTCCCCTGCCGATAATACTTCCAATCTTCTTTCCAGCGCATAAGTACCGATAAACTGTGTCGTCAGGACCGATAGAGAAAGAGTCCTTATCAGAGCCAGTATTTCTCCTTTTATTTCTCCCATTGTCAGCATAATCAAACTGTGAATGGGAGCGTTTCCCATAGCTATTTCGTTGACCAGCCATCAGGAAATACTCTGCTTATCATACAAAGATTGCAACAAAGTTAAAAGATTATGTTTACAAAGTTGCCCCTTAAGAATTATACAACATCTGATCTTCAACAATTTATTGCCAGAGACGGAAACTGAAGACATATCTATTCAACAATCTTGCAATTACATTGATATCACTCACATGCTAAACATGTAGCATGTGAGTGCTAACAATAGCAACCTCGAGCTATCAATTCCAGATTAGCAGGATTTCCTGTTATAATCCTGACGATACATGAATTACTAAATTCCATGAACAAAGAAACATGCATGCACGGATAACAAATCGTCGTAGACCTGAAATTGGAATTCAGGTCCACACGGACACAAATTGAATCTATATGATATTATTGTCT
This sequence comes from Solanum piurae, assembly GCA_029582685.1. Classification (NCBI taxonomy): domain Eukaryota; kingdom Viridiplantae; phylum Streptophyta; class Magnoliopsida; order Solanales; family Solanaceae; genus Solanum; species Solanum piurae. The sequence continues at coordinate 18,786 of JAJOOO010079685.1, forward strand.
ATTGCAATTAAATGCACTATAAATTTATAGCATAAGAATTTGCAAAATTCAACTATCTTAAGGAATCATACTGGATCCGACAGATCTGAAATTCAATACTATGAATGTTAAAGATGCGTGAATGTCAATTCTCAATGCACGTATCTGTATAATTGTAAATTCAAAATATGAATACTATGGATTCAATTACCTGCGGGTTAATGCTAATGTATCTGCACAAGTTGTCGATTCCAATCCGTCAAACACAGCACGTATTTTGCTGCAGTTGTTGATTAATAGGCAAGGGTTTTGAGTTTTGACCGATCACGCTCCATCGCTCCGGCTGGAAATCGCCGTTATTTTCCGCTTTCACTTCTTGAAACCAAATTAGTACTCGTTTCTAAATTATTTTCCGCTTCAGTAGAAACCAAACTATTATTTTTAATCGGTTCCAAAAAATATATTTTTATATTTAGGGTGTGTTTGGTATGAAGGAAAACATTCCAATTTTCTCATGTTTGGTTAGATTAAATGTTTTGGAAAATGTTTTTCAAATTAACTCATTTTTTTCAAATTTGAGGAAAATGACTTCCTTTCAAAACTTAACGAAAACATTTTCCAAAACTTTATTCAACTTCAAATTACAATTATTTTTTTGTTGAAAAAATCAATTTATTTTGTTCTACCCTCAAATCAGCTCCCCAACCACCACCCCAGCCCCCCTAAAAAAATAAAAAATAATTTAAAGCTTGTTTTTAAATTCAATATTTTTACCCCACCCACTCCCAAAAAAATATTAAAAAATATTTTTAAAAGATATTTCTAATTTCAATTTGTTATTTTCTTACCCCCACCCACTACCCTCGCCCTCCACCCCCCCTCCATCAGCCCCCCTATCAGCCCCCAATCCCCTTCAAAAAGAAAAAAATTTAAATTTGTTTTTAAAAAATATTTTCAACACCCCTCTCCCCCCAAAAAAATTGAGTTTGTTTTAAAAAATATTTTCAACTTCAAAATTTTATTTTTTCACCCCTACACTCGCCTCCCCCCCCCCCAACCCACCCACCCCTACCCCAAAAAAAAAATTAAGTTTGTTTTAAAAAAATATTTTCAACTTCAAAATTTCATTTTTTCACCCTACCCTTGACCCTCCCTCCACCCACCTCCTACCCACCCCTACCACCACCACCCACCACCCCCAAAAAATAATTTTAACTTTGTTTTTCAAAAATATTTTCAATTTCAAAATTTCATTTTTTTCACCCCTACCCCACCCACCCCCAAAAAAAAATTTAAGAATATTTTCAACTTCAAAATTTTATTT